>VDFB02026318.1:317213-338755 GCA_007258455.2 Sequoia sempervirens
CCTCAACACTATTGGAGTGGTACTCGAACTAGCTCCATAAAACACTCCTCCATCATCATCGTCTCTATGCTAACCACCCGCTATCACAGAAGCATGTTAATCAGGGTCTCCTACGAGTGTACTAAGGGAACCTAATGTCGAGACCACAACTCGATGATGCACAGGTGCGACAATGGAAGGACTAGGAGTAGCAACAAGGGGTTGTGCATGCGTGTTGGGGATAATGCCCCGCCTTAATAACCTAAGAATGTTGCATTTGTGTATAAAGGTGTAATAATTTTTTAAAGTTTAATTATTAGTTAATTAGTTGCATACATTCATTAAGCTACATGACGCTACACTACTTTGAGTTTCCATAAGTGACTTAAGTATTTCGCGATTGCACATAATAATATAAACATTAAAGATAAACTTTTCATTTCATTTAAAACTCCATTCAAGATAATATAAGGTACAAACTTGTTTTCCATACATTGAAATTTAATCAAATATACAATACTCATCCATCTGATGAGGTAGATCAAATAATAGTTACAAGTTACATTTACATTGTTCACCTTATAAACAATTGAGGGATGTTTTCAATACAAGATTTACAATATACAATGATGAAATACACATAAGTTTTGAAGTGTGAGCTTTGCATCCATGAAGCTCTCGATGCCATGATCAAACTGGGGACCCAACGGAGTAAGGTGCACATTCCACCCAACCATGTGGTACCCGTAGGTCCACCCCCCATGCTAGGAGATAGTAATAAGGTTACCTAGACCTAATCTACTAACCCTAGACACTAGTACAACAAACTATTGGTTACATTGCTTCCAGATTTAGACAATTGAATGTAATACAAATACAAGGTTAATTGTTATTCTAGGTGGAGTGTCATCACAATATTGCAAAGGTTACCCTGGTGTTTCTTCCTAGGTTCCGGCCCCCAATCCTTGGGTTACTCCTGGTAACCTCTTACGAAACCCGGCCCCATTGCTAATCATTGCGGAATCGAATGTCTTTTGAAGAAACAAGACACCGATTTTCCATTCCAGGCCTTCTCATCTTATACTCAAGACTGAAGTAGCTCAAGAGTCATAAGTGAGGCATAACATCTTGTTAAGAGTTTTAATCTAACTACTGTGTTCTTAGTTGTCACTGAATTACTAACTCTTTGTAAGTTACCCTGACACCACTTTGTGTGTCGGCCCTTACAAAAAGCCACTCCCCTAAACATAACATGGATTTCTAAGTTTTCCTGACTAGGGTTTACAAAGTGCATAAAGTTTATTACATATTAAAAATTGACCCACACGGTATCAAAACACCATAATCAATCACATGCACATCCCAAGTCAACTCAAGAAATATATTTGAACAATAATACTCCCTTTCTATACTATTCATGTTGGAAGACTTATTCAACTAAGACTTTCCCAATTTTCCCAAAAGGACATGACTGAAAGCAAATCAAGATAAGTATATATCTTATTTTCGGATATGCTAAATCCAGACAAAGAATAATATAAACTCAAAATAAGTCAACTAAATCATAATTTCATTCATGCTTTTTTTTTTTTTAAAACAACCTCTTTACTTAATGCATATTTTAACAGCAAATTTCTATTTCTATCCTTCTTATACTTAACAACAATATTCAATTCATTTAAATATATTTACACAATCAAATCTTTTTAAACATAATTGTCTAAATGTAAATATATATAAATATAAACTTACACCCCATTTAATACTAATCCACATTAATATATTAATCAAAATATGTATTTAAAACATTTTTTTTTAATCAAACACACATATATATATATATAATATTATAATTAATATATATCATATGTAAATTATATTTAATTATTCAAATGTAAAACAAAAAGTAAATTTAATAATAACTAAAGAAACTGATTTTTTTTTAAGTTTCATTAATAACATATCTTTTAAAACAGAGGTCGGCTCCCTCACAGCCAAAACCCTCATGGGAGGGCTCGGTCGTGCCGGCAGTGCCGGCGCTGCTTGTGAAGGCAGCGCCGAGCGCTGCCCTCACAGCCGGCTCCCTGCGAGGGTCGGTCATGGGGTGAGCCCTCGGCCCCTTTCCAAAAACAGAACAAACATTTAATAAATATTATTTCATAAAAAAAAATTGCGGAATTTCCTTTCGTGGTTATTCGAAATATGAAATATTTCATTTCATAATGTTAAATACTGTGCGAATTTGACAAAAATTCCGTATGTGAATTTCACAGTTTTTGAAAAGAATTTTAACGAAAATTCTTCATAAACAATATACAAATATATATATATATATATACATATATATATACAGATTTTAAAGTCGTAAATAAAATACTGTAAAAAAAATATGGTGATTATGCAAATATTTTCATAGGGTATATTTTCTTTTCTACAGAATAAATTAAGAAATTTGTACATTTAAGCAAGTATTCTTCAAAAACTATCAACTAAAATCACCGCAGATTTATATCTAATAATTTCAAATTCATTTTTGCAAATACCCTTAACAATTTAAAACAGGAAACTACATTTAAAAGTTCTTTAAAAATTCTTTCCTGTGTCATTTGAAAATTTTCTACAGTTTATCAAAATCTTACAAAATTCCCGAGATAATTACAGGAAACACAAACAAATCTTCTCTCTAACTTTTAAAGAAAGAAAGAAACAAAACAAGAAAAATACCTGTACTATGATAACTGCCTGTAGGAGAATTCCTTTTTGCCTGTAGCGTACAAATCCCAAAATCTTCTTCAAAAGAAATCCCCAAATCCAAGAGAGCTTAACTAACCACCAAGATCCTCCAAGGGATCTTCCACAAATATACAGTATTACGAAATTAACTTAATTCAGAAATTTTTTGCACATGCTGAGATATTTTTCCCGTGAGGAAATTGAACAACCTCTGTGTTTTTCCCGAGATCCAAATTATCCTCCGTAACAAATTTCCTCAACAATAATCAATTATTGCACTGGCACACATGTCGAGAAGTGGTTGCAAAATATCTTCCCCACCACTTCTCGGCAATCTTTTCCAATTTTCAATTGCATGCAAATAATTTATTTAATTTTAAATTTTAAAATTCAAATTTCAATTTACATGCATTTATTTTATTTTATTTAAATTTACAATTCAAAAGCCATTTCCTCAAATAATATTTAATTTTCAAATAAACTATTTCCACACTTAATAATTTTAATTCAATTAATTTATTTATTTATTTAATTAAATGAGTTTAATCTTTTAAAATCAAACCATTTAACCAAATAAGCTAATTAATAAATTAAATAACATACAACTAATTTCTTCAACATTTAAAAATTAATTTAAATAACAATAATTTAAAGCACAATAAGCTACCATTAAAAATTAACCAAATTTAACTTTCAAACAATTTATTCAAACAGAAGAATGCAAAACAACCTATAACTCAGAACTAAAATAGACGATATACTAAAACCAGGATTATAGATTAGACTAGGGTGAACCAAACTACTATCTCCCAATCAACGTATCCATTGAATCTTGACACGCTCAGACTTGAGTACCCAGGTGGAGTCAGTGTCATGTACCTGCAATTCCTGCAACCAAACAATAACGTGCATATATATATAAATAAAGCATTAAACAGACACACCGTGCAGAGAAAATCATGGATATCATAGGGCACTCACAAGTGAGAGATATGATTCCATTCTCCACACCAATACACATCACATCAGACTGACGAATAAAATTAATAGTTAGTCCATCATAAACATGTACATAGCAATAGTCATCTGAAAGTAAACATCTACGCTACCTCAAAGCATAATAGAAATCAAATATCACAGTACAATGTATCATCATGTCACAGAATAAATCCACTATCGCTCAAAACCAGCGATCAAAATATTCAAACAAAGTATCATAGCCCAACAGTGTGAAAACACAACAGCAGAAAGCATAAGCATAAACGGAGGGGTACTACAACCCTTGCCCCTAACCTCTGTTGTGGCATGCCGCCACCAACACCCTAAAATAATTTAAAATCAAAATAATTGGTCTTTTGCCCCATAACAAACTCTACATATAGTTTTCTCAAAAAACACAATGGGCACTCCTAATTAGCATGTGGGGGACTATCAAAAACCATATACCATCAATCCCTTAAATGTGCACTCATCTATGGATGTATGCACCACCTCATGGATATTCTAGATTTGTTGGGAGGAATGGGTTTTCAAGTAACAGGGTCGAGAAAGTAGGGGGCTAGGTGGGCTTTCGTTATTTTAAGGTCTAAAATTTGTTTGTAAGAGAGACCGTCAGCATAAAATTGTCTCATTTGTTCTCTATCTCGTTGATGCCTATCTAGATTAAAATCAATTTGGTCCTGATGGCATCCATAATGTTTTTCATTGCAGATGCAAAAAATCTCACATGTGGTGGAATCAATGCTTGACTCTGCATAGCATTGATTTGATTTTGTATGGATGCAACCTAATCATTTATGTGTGCTCGCAAGCGAGCCTCATCAGATGCAACAAGTGTTAGAGGTGGCATATTAGGTGGAGGGGGAGGTGGAGGGGGAGGTGGATGTGGTTGTGGCTAAGGTGGTGGATTGATGATATCATCCATGATATGAGATATAAGTGTGCACCTGCATTAAATTATACAAAATTAACATACAAACTTAAAAAATTACAAGAAATAGTTAAATTTGAAACACACATGCAAATTTGTTTAAATAGGATGTGCATACATATATTAAGATCATATAAAATTGAAACGTGCATATGCATTGATTGAACTTGAGCATGTACATACAAAATTCAAAATTTAACATGTACATACATTTAAAATAAAAAATATGATGCATAATTCGCATGCATACATCATTAAACTAAACTATGTACATACATACAAACTTCAAAATTTAAGAACTATATGCAATTTTAATACATGTGTACATAGTAAACAATAAACTTGAAACATTCAAAAAAAGCTCATTTTATGTCTAACACACACACACACACACACACACATATATATATAACAATTTCCCAATAGGAGAAATCATGATCTAGTAGATAGTGATAAAATATATACATATATATCTATATCTATATATATATATATTACAATTTTCCAACAGGAGAAATCATGATCTAGTAGATAGTCATAAAATATATACTATTATAAATTCATCATTATAAGTTCATAAATTCCACCAAATTCATAAATTCATGTCACTAAAAATATCCATCTAGAACTAAAATCATAAATTCACATCACTAAAAATATCCATCTAGAACCAAAATCATAAATTCACGTCACTAAAAATATCCATCCAACCAAATTTATAAATTCATCACACAAAATATCCATCGTTCACCAAATTCATAACAATTTAAGATCATTGTCTTAATTTAGAAACTATTGTGGCTCTCTACTGCATCTCTTCATTTCTTTGTGTTTTCCTTTTCAGAATCAGAAGTTCTCCTCTCCTCTAGTCATTGTCGATGCTCATCTAAGATCCCATCCATAGCCCTGATAGCATCAACAAGGGTTTTCATCCTAGATGCAAACATCCTCACAGGTGGTGCAACACATTCTTCATTTTGAATAATGTTGATTTGATCTTGGATGGTTCTAACATTGGCATTGATTTGTGCTTGTAAACGAGCACCATCAATTTCAAGTGGTGGAGGTGGGGGATTATGAGGTGGAGTGGGTGGAGATGGAGGTGGAGGTTTTGGAGATGGATGGCGTGAAGGTGGATTGCGAATATTATTGAATTGATCCATGCAATCTCTAAGATATGAGTGAACCTGCATTAGATTTGTAATTTCAAAATGTAAGATACATGTTTAGAAAATACCTTTAAACCATTCAATATAAATGGCCTAATTGAATACAAATGATAAAATATGTAAGCCTCATTTATGTCTAAGGCATGTTACTTGAATGAAAATACAATTAACTATTAATATAGGACAATTTATGAATGCTATAGGGTTTACGGTTTAGAGTTTAGGATTTAGGTTTTAGGGTAATAGGATGTCTTAAGGGGATCTATGTAGTAAGGTCCTAGTACAAAATGGCATGGCTTTTAAGTGAATAAATTTTGGTGAAGATTCCCAAGGCAACCAAATTTCATTAATGTCCGAGGCAACTTCACCAAATTTTATTCACTTGAGTCATGTCATTTTGGCCTAGGAACTTACTAGACATAGATCCCCTTAAGCCATCCTATCACCCTAAACCATAAATTAATCAACCTAGATCATGATTTATCTCATTCATATTATAATCTTGCACGATCTTATTATTGTTAAATTTGGTTGCCTTGGGCAACTTCACCAAATTTTGAGAATTTATTTGATCCCCTTAAGAAATGTCATATTAGGACCCCTTAAGAAATCAATTTACGGTTTAGAGTGATAGGATGGCTTAAGGGGATCAATTTCTAGTGAGGTCCTAGGACAAAATGTCATGGCTCAAGTGAATAAAATTTGGTGAAGTTTCCCAAGGCAACCAAATTTCATTAAGAGCCTAAGAAAAAATTATGGCTTTAGGGTTTAGGGTAATAGGTTAAGGGGATCTATGTAGTAAGATCCTATGACAAAATTACATGGATTAAGGGAATAAAATTTGGTGGATTTGCCTAAGGCAACCAAATTTCATTTTAAGGTCCTAGGACAAAATGAATGCTTTAGTGTTTAGGGTTTAGATTTTAGAGTTTAGGGTTTAGGGTTTACAGAACTTAGGGTGAAGTTTTGGTGTCCCTTGGAATATAATGAACTTGGAAGTTATTGAAGAACATTTTCTTGTGGAACAGTTGATTGAGATAGCTATTGTTTCAATTGACCAACCTAGATCATGAAATCTCATTCATATTATAATCTTTCACGATCGTATTATTGTTAAATTTGGTTGCCTTGAGCAGCTTCACTAAATTTTGAGAACTTCTTTGATCCCCTTAAGAAATGTCATATTAGGACCCCTTAAGACATCAATTTACAATTTAGAGTGATAGGATGGCTTAAGGGGATCTATGTCTAGTGAGGTCCTAGGACAAAATGACATGGCTCAAGTGAATAAAATTTGGTCATGTTGCCAAGGCAACCAAATTTTATTAAGGGCCTAGGAAAAAATTATGTCTTTAGGGTTTAGATTTTAGAGTTTAGGGTTTAGGTTAATAGGATGGCTTAAGGGGATCTTTGTAGTAAGGCCCTATGACAAAATGACATGGCTTAAGGGAATAAAATTTGGTGGAGTTGCCTAAGGAAACCAAATTTCATTTTAAGGTCCTAAGACAAAATGAATGCTTTAGTGTTAAGGGTTTAGATTTTAGAGTTCAGAGTTTAGGGTTTAGTGAGCTCAAGGTGAAATTTGGGTGGCTCTTGGAATAATGGACTTGCAAGTTAGTGCCCAATTTATGAATATTTTTGATTTTATGAATAGATTGACTATTTATGTAACAGAAACACATAATTATGTATTATTAAGATTGAGTTTGATGTATATTTTAACTAGATATTTTTTTAATTGAATATAAGATTATTTTATTTAACATTTTTTTCATTAATATTTCCCACTTAAATGAATTTTATCATATAAAATGTATAATATAAAATTAGTTAATGTTGAATCAAGTATTTTATTTTTGATTGTTTGGAATTGAAAGAACCTAAAAGAAAGAAAAGAAAAATATTTAGATTCTTTTAGTGTCTAGGTAACTAGTGCAAAAATTGAGATTTTAGACTAAACTAGAAGCCTAATTAACAATTAATTGACTAGAATGAGGGTTAAGATTGTCAAAATACAATAGACAACACATGAAACAAGAAATGGAAACAAGGCATGACTAAGAGAGATCAAAACATAAAATAGAAATGAATGTTGAATACTATCTAATTAAGTGACAATTGGAAATCGATTGTACACTTGGATTTACAAATTTGCTAACTAAATTTGCAAACAAACATTGATAAAATTTATGAATTGTAACTATTTTTTAACATATTGTTTTCTAATCTAATTATAATTTAACATTGAAACTAAAGTTTAACATATCGTTTTCTCCATACAATGCAAATGAAATTTAAAACATTTAAGCAATGCAAATAATTTTCTTGAGCTCAAAATTAGGGTTTTCAAAATCAAAATGATTTGTTCAATTTCAATTTAGGGTTTTAGCAAAAAAAAATGTTTCAATTCAATTTAGGGTTGTTAATGCAATTTTTTCGTTTCATTTCAAACTAGGGTTTTCAAATTCATTTTTTTTGTTTGATTTGAATTTAGCATTTCAAAAAGCTTGATTAGGGTTTCTAAATGCAAATTTTTATTTCATTTCAATTTCTAGGGTTTTGAAATGCAATTTTTTTTTGTTTGATCGAACAATTTAGGTTTCAAAAGCTAAATTTTGTTTCTAAAATACAATTCAAGGTTCATTTTTTTGTTTCTATTCAATATCTTCAGGTTTCATTGCATTTTTTCATCTATTTCTACAATTTCTCATTTCTACTATAATAGGAAATAAAATGCTTAAAACGTCAAATAAATTAAAAAAAACATGTGCTAAAATCAATTCTTATATTGACAATTTCAATAAAAAATGCAAAAAATGCAAAAAAAATGGGGGTGGATGGGTACCTAGAGGTTGTTTTGGTGGTCGTTGTCACTCACAAATCGAGATCTCGTGCACTGCTAAAATGAAGGTTTGTTCATTTTTAAAAAATAAATTCCATTACAAAACGGGATCTCGATTATTACAAAACGGGATCCCAATTTTTATAAATCAGGATCTCGTTCTGTGTCCGTCGATTTGGGACCCTTTAACAAATGGGATCTCGTTTGACATTTAGGCTTTGGATCCCATTTTTGCAATGTCGATTTCATTTTTTGGCTAAGGAAAAAACTTTCACATTTCGTGGACTCAACTTTTTGCACTTACCCTCAATGTGTTGTCCCTCGCATGTGTGACAACATACCATGGATACACTTCATCATGTTTTGAATCCCACAACATATTTGCCTCTTATTTCTCTCCTTAGGATGACATGTGCTCCTCTACGCAACACACATCATCCTAAGGGGGGGCTATCAGGCTTCTCTAATTTTCAACATGGAAAATTATTTCAAAAGGATTCTTTGGTGTCTTGATGTCTTGAAGGGTTCTCTGTTGAAATAACCCCTTTCAAATGGTATGTTCTTTCAAAACGGCCCCTTGGTGTCTTGATGTCTTGAAGGGTTCCCTACTGAAAGAACCCCTTTATGAAAATTGCTTTCTAAAAAAGGATTCCTTGGCGTCTTGATGTCTTGAGGGGGATTCCTTTGTGTCTTTTATCTGATATTTGATGACGCATATCTTGGTGTTAGACATCTTATATCTTCACGTCTAGCTTGGCGGTAGCTTGACTAGACCCAAGTCTTTTCTGTGATTGTCCTGTAATGCAGTTTGTAGTAGTCGTAGCCTTAGATCTATCTAATCATTTTGTGTCTTGTGTCTATCTAATTAGACTATGTCTTATTATGCTAGCTTGTGTCTTCTTGTGTCTTATGAATTATGTCTATTACGATTCACTTTTTCACCTAACATGTTTGAATATAGCCTAACATGTTTATGGTGAGATTGCAGCTCGCTTTGTAGGGTCAAAGAACTGTGTCATCTTCAAATCTTGGTGGATCTCCCTCTTTCACATCAAGGTATGCCAGATCGAAGGACTGCTTCCTTTATGATTTTGGTATATTCTCTTCAACCTCTTTCTACTTTATCTCACATACGCATTGAAATGTATGCTCGGAAAAGTGGGGGGAAATGTAATGGTGTAAATTTTCACCCCATGTAATTTACCATTAATTTACCTTCATTTGGCCTTACAAGGTTAATAATGCAAAAACCTATCACTTTTGCTCTACTTTTCCATGTGTCCCTATCATCTAGCATCGGTGAAGGGAATTTATGTCAGGGACACATGTGCGTTGTGTGGGCGTTTGTGCATTGCACTAACATCTTGACAAGATTCTTGCATCAGGAAATGGTAAAGATGTTATGATTCTCTTTTTCCTGTGAGCATAACGTCCCCCTATCAAATATTGACCATCGAGAATGACTATTTGCCTCCAATTTTCCAATTTGAACTCACTTCTATCAATTTCTTTCACACTCTCAAGCTAATTCTTCATTTTAACCACTCTCTTGATCATTCTAACACTTATAGTAGCTTCATACTTGGTTTCTACAACCTCTCCTTTCTCCAACTCCATTGATATTGTAGGTTCATGAAGCTCTACCTCCTTAGCATATTGATATTGTTCTTCCTCTATTAGCCTTGATCACTTGTAGAACGGAAGGTGATATTGTATTTATTTGATTATTTGCATTATCATTCTTGTAGAGTAGCATCCAGGTTTTAATTGCTCTCTACTATATTATGTCTTTCATATCTACTTCTTTATCACTTTTCTATAATCTTGTTGTTTATTGGTTGTCGGTGGAGGTGGGAACACCGAAACAGTGGTTCGAATGAGACAAACCTCAAAAAATAGCCCCAACATTTTTCTCGTTACTATGTGTAGGTGCTATTCGGTCACTTGGAGCTAGTTAGAGAACTGAACCTTGATTAAGTTGGAATCCTTCTTTCTTTATCATTTTCCTATTAGAGTAACTTTCATAGTATTCTTCTTGTTGTACTTTTCATTTCTATATAATTTTGTCAACTGTAAAACTAGACATTCTGGTTGTCAATAGACCCTATGTGCTTCTAGCTGCTACTTGACCCTTTGTCCATATAGGACACTAGCGCATCTATGAGACTCTAGCATGGCACATTGAATTTTGACCCCCACATTATTTTCCTTTGGTAGAGAGCCATCTAGTCTTTAGTTTGAGACCTCTATGGTTGGTTCGCCTGGTTCTAGAAAATATTTTTCATAAGCAGAAGGGAAACAGAGTCCTATTTGCCTTTCCTTTTTAGCTTGTCCTTTTATTTCCAATTTATTAGGTAGTTTGAGGTAGTTTAGGGCAATTCATTCCCTTAGGCTCTTCTATGACCTAAGAGTCTTGGGGGCAGCGAATCCCCCTTCTCTACAATATGACTATCTAGGAATAGCATAGTGTCCTTCAAAAAAATGAATAACAGTGATTAAGTATGACAAATTAATAATTAATTTATCCCTTGGCATGGTTTTAGGCTTGAAATAGGTCTATAATCATGATTTTTTTTATGTATTTCAAACCTATTTACCATGTATGTATTGTTAAAATAGTTTTCTAAAACAACACTATTCTCCTTTTGTAATGCCACAAAATGATCATGAGAATAAAATTATAATCACTTAGGGTTTCATGGTTGATTTCGGATTTTCGGTGCCTATTAATACATATAATTAGAGGTGAAACTAAGTAGCATACTAGTTGTTGGAAATATCCTCTCTTAGCGCCCTATTTAGTAGCAATGTCTACAATTGGTGGTCTATTCCAATATGTTAGAATATCCTATAAATTTATATGGAGATTCCTTAGACCTTATTTTAAGAACATTTTCCTCAAAAAATTTCTAAAATACTCATCATTTTTTTCACATTTGATCTATAATCATGAAATATATGTGCAAAATCCTACAAAACAAAGTGGTTAAGGGGGCTCTAGCTCCCTTAGTCTCCTCATAGGATTTGAGGATGATGGATAATAACATCTAGATGAGTGTGTAATAAAAATACTATCTAGCACATTAATGAAAATTTAACGATCTAGGTCCACTTTTGGGATTGATAACACACTTCAAATAGATTATAGTTGGGAAATAATTTTATAATGTTGATTGATATTAGATTAGCTAAGTGAGTATAATGAAAAATTCAAGAGTATTAAATAAATTTGTGACACCATCAAAATTATTGGAAAGAGAAGGGATATGAACTATGGAAGGTTAACAATTAGGCTACAATGAACTGAATTAGAACAAAGATATGTAGCACATGAACTATGATGAGAAGGGGGCATGCATAAAAGGGACAAAGGAAAAGAGGATGTACCTTGAACTTTGGGATTTGATTTCTTAATTCCATAATATTGTCTCATTCATTTTTGGCTTCAAACTCCTCCAAAATTTGAGTTTTTCATCAACTTCCTTAGTATGTTGTTCAATTCTATATCAATCTAATAGAATTAGTATAAAATATTAAAATAATGATTGTATGCTATCAATAAAATACAAAACATGATAATTATCATTCCAAATATTCAAAGCATGTAAATATTAGTTCATACTATCAAAATACAATCTAAAAACATGAAATTTGGTTCTTCTACATTGACAAAATTAAAAAGGTGGTAGAATTGTTAAATTATAATTGATATTTTATCAACATAATGAAAAGTGTGCTTGTATGTTGGATAACATGAAAATTTCATGGTAAAATAGAGCATGTGGATCCATAATCACAAGATCCACATGCCTTTTTACTATTTTTTAAAATTTTGTTTCTCAACAAATGTGAGCATGTTATAAGGTGCTACATTATTACCAAAGAACTCTATAATATGCTTGAATTCCTACTTTAATAATTTTAATATGATAGAGAGAGAGGTGTAGAAACAGGGATGAATAGAGAGAGGGGGAGCTAAATAGAGATAAAAAGGTAGAGATGAAGATACACCTAGGATAAATGAAGAGGGAGAGAAATACATAAATATATATTTAGAGAGGTAGAGAGAGATAAAGATATAGAGAGATACATAGGTAGGAGTAGAAAGAGGGAGATAGAGAGGAAGAGATAAAGAGACATATAGATAGAGACATATAGATAAAGAGAGATATAGATATAGGTAGGAGTAGAAAGAGGGAGATAGAGAAAGAGGGAGAGCAATAGATAGAGAGAGATATAGAAGGCCAGATAGAGTGATAAAGAGATATAAAGAGATTGATAGATAGAGAGAGAGAGAGAGGGGACTCAATATATAGAGGGAGAGAGCAGAGGGAGATGGAGAGATATAGAAAGATGTAGAGATATATAGAGATATAGAGAGGGATAGGGAAAGAGGTTTAGATAGGGAGAAGTAGAGATAGAAGATTAAATATGATATGGAGATACAGAGAGATAGAGGCCCGAGAGAAAAAATGAGAGATAGGGAAGTGTGGTAAGAGAGAGAGGGAGGAGATAAAGAGGGAGGCGAGAGAGATGCAAGAGATAAGTAGATATATGGGTATAGAGAGCGAGAGAGTAGAGAGGGAGATATCTCAATATATAAAAATGAAGATGCAAGAGGGAGAGGGAGAGGGAGAGACCTAGAGATATATAGATTGAGCGACATATAGAGAAACAGATAGGGATAGAGAGACAGATAGGGAGATATAGGTAGAGAAAGATATAGATAGAGAGAGAGAGGGAGAGAATTTTACTAAGTATGGAAGTGATTACTGTTGATGGGTGTTTTTTCACTTCTCAACACAAGTAGCACACAAGTGCACTACCTCTCTTGAAAGATAACCTCCTACAAACAAGTTGCAGAAAATTATCCCAAGGTCTCTCGGGGGTCATGTCATGACTTGCAAAAATAGCTGAGTTGATTGATGTGATTTGTTGGTAATCATAAATGGAATTGAAATTTTACTATGTTTGGAGGGAATTGGATATTCAAATGGAGTTTTATGAGATTCTGGAAGTGAAGTGCAATTGCTGCAAGTTCAAAATAGTAGTATAAAACTCAATGTTTATCATCAGATTTGTCTTTACCATGATGCTAGAACTTTATCTTGACTTCTATTTTCAAAGAAAATTCAAAAGGGAAAAGGTATAGAAGGGTTCCTAGACCTGCAACTAATGTTGAACGGTAATAATGGAAGATGCTATAGTGGACAGCCTTCCTAAAACTGAGTTCCACTTAACCCAAAATAGGTAACAGTCTCATGAAACTAGTGCTATCTTCTAAGTTCTATAGATTTTCAGCTATCCATTCACCATGAAGCATGAATAATATTAATTTTAAGTGCACCAATAATTTAATGTTCAAACTAGCTTTACATTGCTATTCCTCATCAACAAACATCAAAAATCATGAACATGAAAGGCATCAACACTATAACAGTCTTCACTATCAATGTGCAGCATGAAACTAACTACTAAGAGCAACTTGAAATACTTAGAACAATAAACTAAATCTACTAATTTTGAGAAGATGAATCATGCAACATGTGAGAAATACAAGAATCCACCAAAACAATGTAATTATCATTAAAAAATTTGTAGCATGCCTTTACACAACAACTCAGCTCTCTCTTGAAAATGAGAGACCCCTATTTATAGTCTTCCAAAAGTGAAATAAATGGCCATGATTTACTTTCATTACATAGCCAAGATTCACTTTACATCAGGGTTTCACCTAACCCAAAAATATATCATTATAAAATACATTTTTGTCTCATTCCTATTTTGTCCTCTAGTAGCTCTGACATTGTAGCAATTTTGTCTTCTAGTGACTACCTTCTTTTTCCAACTATACTGTCATAAACTCTTCATCAATCACTGGATTCCCTACATTTTTCTGAAGAGTGGCATACTCCAAAAAATTCCCAATCAAGTCCTGGAGCTTCTCCCATTCCACTATGTTTGATTGAAGGATCTAGAAGGTTAGCCTTTTAAATCTCCCAGTGATATGCTCCTAGTGCTTGGTGCACCTAGGTGTAGCCTTAACAACCTGCTCAAATTAGGTGAATGCTCTAGCAACAAAGTCTATGAAATATAATGTTAGCGCATCTATTGCCCCTTGCTTCATCTTCTTGTGGAAGAATGGCTTAATTTTCTCTAGATTTAGTTCCAGGGTGGGCATGTCATAATCTATCATTGTCTTGAGGTAGTCCTCACTGTCAGTCCTGTGCTCCTCAACCCATTCAAGGTCAATTTGAACCTCATGCAACACCCTTTCCAGGACTTCTCTCTTGTGATCCAAGCCCATTTTCCATGTCTCTACTAGCTAGTAATCATCTTTGATGAGCCCCAATTCCTTTTCCCATGTTCTTTCAAGCATCTTAAGAATGGCCTCAAGCTTAGGATAGGTGATCCTATACAACTTGGTGAACCTGTGACACATTTTCTTAGTGGCTTCCAGCTGCTTTTGCAAATCTCATAATTTATTGAACATTTGAGTAGCGTGGCAAATGCCCATGTCACCATTGTAGAGCACTCATTGGAACCAATCCGATGTGGCCTTGGTCCATTTTTTCATTTTTTCCATTTTGTTAAGCTCTTATTGGGAGAGAAGAGGGGGCGCAGATGATTTTGTTGGAGCTTCTTCTTCCAAGGATGTCTATTGTTGAATGTAGGTGGTGATATCCACCACTTGTGATTTTAATTCCTCTTTAGAGGACTAATCCTTGTTCATTTGTTGCACAATTGTTGCCACCGACCCCTAGAACTCATTGATCTTTTGTTCTTTAGTTGTTGGGACCAAGTTGATGGTATAGATGCTATAGCCGGCTCCTTCACCTTTGTCTGGCACGGGCATAGCAATTTGTATTGTGCTCAATCCAGAGGCATCAACTATAATGTGAGAGCAGACTATAGGCTTCTTCTCCTTCCTTGATTTTTGTCTGTGTTCTAGCCAGTATTATCTCAAGTCGGACCTTTGGATCAACGATCGCAGAGGATTTCTTTTGTAGCTACCTCTCTAGCCAATCGGGCACTTTGGTTTCTTCTTCAAGCGATTCATGATCACCTTCCTCTCTTTGTTCATGTTGAGGTTTTTTCTCTTCACAATCTAGGGCTTCTTGATCTGTTTTCTCTTCTTCATATGATTCCTCTATTTGTATGGCCTTTTCCTCATCTAGCTCAGCAAAGGCTATGTTCTTTTCAATGACATCATCCTTTTGTGGTACTTTCCCCTCTTGATGTTCAAGCTTAGCATGACAATCAAGCTCGAGGCTCTTCCATGGTGCATACTCTTCTTCTTTATCTTCTTCTTTCTCTTCTTCTTCCTTTTCGGGAGGAACTTCCTCTTCTTGGATGGAGCCCTTATCTTGGCCAATTGGTGGAGGCTCTTCGAGTATCTCCACATTGACGCCTATATCATCTTTCTCTTCAGAAAGTTGCTTCTTAGAGTTAGCCTTTTCTCCTACTTCCTTGAGCTACTGGGACAACTCCTCTTCAAGCTCTTGATTTGAGGTTTCTATTACATATCTTTGGTTGAGAGCCTTAGTATCCTCCTCTGAAGAGTGACTTTTCTTCATCAGATGCCACCTTATCAAATTTTATGTTTAACCTGCCCTCTGGGTGTTCAAAATAGTCATCTTTTAAAGGATCCTCAGGCTCTTCAACTGCACCTTTAGCATCCTCCCTTTGGCATTTCTCCATTTCTTCAAATATTTTCATGGTAGCCTCCATCTTTGGTGGCTCTATAAGTAGCGCAGGAACGGGCAAGCCAGTGGCGAATTGGGCCATCAAGGCATGAATAGTAGGATTCATAATCACCTTAGATATTTCAGCAAGTATACCTTGCACATTTTTTTTAAGGCATCTCGTAGGATGAGAGGTGGCATAGTAGCGGTGGCAAATATAGGCATTGAGGTAGAGAGAGTGGGAAATGGAGGAGGTAGTGAGGAGGATGATGGTGGGGATGTAGTGGCTAAGGAGTAATCTAGTACCATTATTGGGTTCATCGGTGAGGTAGAAGTGAGGTGGACTAAGATGTCCATGGTGTGTCGAGATGAAACAAGTAGTGCCTGAGATGAGGGAGGTGGAGGAGTGACAACAACAGCAATAGCGGTAGGAGCGAAAGTGGTAGGTGGTGACTACGGCCGCTTGATTTCTTCTTCTCCCTCATGTTGGAGATCCTCCTCAATTATGGGAATTTCACTTACAAATCCCCCTGATTTCTTCACTTTCTTCAAGGATTCTCCCTTTGCATCCTTTTGTGCATATACCTTGTGCTTGGGATGGCATTCAAGTGCATCCTTTTCTTCGATCGTGTTGCTTGTGGAGATTTGGGTGCTTCCTCGGTTGGGGCAGTAGTTTTTCCACTTTCAATTTCACTCTTGAGATCATCTTTGATATTTCCATAAGTTAATACAACACCTTGTACTTTGAGCTGAGTGATTTGGGCATCCACCCATAGTCTTGTCTAGTTCTCAACTGGTTGTGTTACTATATCAAGGTCATTGACCTCTTCTTCACCCTAGTATATCAACAATAGTGGCAAATTGGCTACAACATCGAACCTTTCATCAACAATAGTGTCATCTTCATCTAAAATTTTATCGGGCATAGGGAATAAGTTTATTGACTTCACAAATTGGGTCATCATCCTCATGTAGTCTCTCATTCACACCTCTTTATCATCTTGGAAATTGGTCCAAAATTCTTCAATGTGAGGCCGATGGGCATACTGTCTCCTAACCAACTTCTTTAATTTCATGTATGGGTCCATTCTCCCTTGGGTTGTATGGAGGTCTAGATGGTATTCAACTATCTCCTTTTCTAAATTCTTCATGCACTGGGCAATGGGACAAGCATACATTCCTTGCCCAAAGTTCAGGGGATATGGGATCCCCACTTTGTGTTTGTCGCTTAATAGGGCATGGTCATTTTGCAATTTTTTGGAGGCCTCCAATTGGATCATTCGGTCATTGGGGTATCGTGGTAGCTTGTAGGGGCTTTCAGGGAACCCTTTTGTTCTAATGTATGTAAATTTTGGGAATTATATAAATAAGTACCCAAACCTCTGGATCAAGGCTCTAGTGCTATGTGAGACTCTTCTCTCAAATTCTCTCCCGAGGAGTTTGATAATGTTCCCAATAAAGCAATCATTTACCTTCTGATACTCTTTCTTGAAGTTTCTATATTGTAGCTAAGGGTGGCGGTCATATACTTTGAGTTTTCCTCTCCCTGGATCTGGATTATTTGCAAAAAAGAGACCCTTGTATGGGAATGGATCTGCTAGTAGATACACCAAGTAGGATGTCATGTAAAATTGAGATGTTTTCATCACAGCCATAAGCTGGTTGTGCATGTTAATACTGATGATTTTATCCCAATGGAACTTTGTTTTACTATAGATGATCTCCTCGATGAAGTAGAACATCCATTCCTGAAAGAAGGCAGCAATAGGGAAGCTCATTACCCTGCTTAGCAGAGTGACCAAGTCATGGTACTCATCATGGAAGTTGCTCCTGAACAGCTCTTGTGGCACCTTGGTGGAATTTCCCCTCTTTTCATTCAACCAATGTTGGTTGATAAGTTTCTTACATCCTACAGGGTCTACTTTCCACATATTCTTGACATATTTCCTCTCTATTTCTTCCATCACGTCAAATGTGGGAATATGGAATGTTTGGCCTATGGACCTAGCAGACAAATCTACCAACACTCTGTCGTCATGGTCAATTATTTTTCTATTGCTATGGTAGCATTACATGCATACCATTACTAGTTATGGAGCAACAAGTGTAGGTGGGAAGCCAGTTGCCTTGGCAAGGCCACTTTCTAATTTTTTGGCATTTTCAATGGTAGGATGGATTAATACCCTACGTTGGAACTCATCTATATCCATGTGCCCAATATTGGTATTTGATACTGAATCCCAGGTAGAATTGATCTTGGAGGTGCACTCCACCCCATGGAACTGATACTTCATTTGATCCTTTTCCTCTTTCCCTCTCGACGCTTTTGTAGGCTTATTTCCTTTCTCTTTCTCAGTAGACTTCCTCGACAGTCTCACAGCAGATTCCATAAATCTTGCATACAAAGACGCAGTAAGCATATTCATATAAAAATCAAGGAAGCGTTAGAAAAATCCTACAAAATGAGGGTTAGATCCAGTAATTCACCACTAGGAGATCATGAAATTCATCAACATTCATCATTCAAGGCCCGTTTTGATCAAATACAAGAATGGGGTGTGTGCAAGAAGTTGAGTCCACTTTTTGGCCAAAAAGTGGAAGTGTTTTCCCTAATTTTCAATATTTGACACATTTGACCTTAAAATTTGAAGCACTTAGAGATGAAATTTTTTTAAAAATCATAAAATGTAGTGCTTGGAGTCTAGTTTCCAAATATGTAATTTATTTCAATACCCAGATTGTACAAATTGAGTTTTAATAGGCATTTCTAAAAACCACTGTTTAAAAGTCATTTTTTTTACCATACCATGCACGTGTACGACATCCATATTTTGACTTAAATTATCTTATTTTTCTAAATCCTTTTGGGAAAAGTTTTATGACTCACTAAAGCTTGCTCTTGATTTTTTTTGTAATTTTTTATTGAATATTTTTTTTTTGTTAATTTTTTATTAGGCAGATTTGTCGTTTTGAAAAATCGTCATGTACGACATGCATAAGATGACCTAAACTTATCATTTTCTATTTTTTTTTTTCAAATTGAAAAGAATTGTCTGAATTTTGCTCTCGTGCAATCCGTTTGTCAAAATGTTATGTTGATCAAAAGTTATTAAAATAGTAAAAAACTCTAATATTTAAAGTTTATGGACCAATTTTATTAGAAATTAATTGAAAAATAGAAAAAATAATTCAATTGCAAAAAAAATT
The DNA here is from genome assembly GCA_007258455.2 of Sequoia sempervirens. Taxonomy (NCBI): domain Eukaryota; kingdom Viridiplantae; phylum Streptophyta; class Pinopsida; order Cupressales; family Cupressaceae; genus Sequoia; species Sequoia sempervirens. Next base: position 336,759 of record VDFB02026318.1, read on the forward strand.
ACATATTTAGAATCTACATTGTTTCATCTAAAATGGCTTTTAATTTCATCAGAAAATTTTGCAAAAAAGGTCATCAGCCATATGTCCAAAGTCGGTATTTTTCTTTGACATTGTTAGGGCCTTCAACTTGCAGGTCAAACCAGGTTGAAGGCCTAGGTTCATACTTCCAATGCTTTTCCCGAACCAAAAACCTTGGAAAAAACCCGCCCACGATGCAAAACAAAATTCAAATTTAAAAAAACGGGATCCCAATTATAAAATGGGATCCCGTTTATTAATAAACGGGATCCCGTGCTATAATCAGGATCCTATTCCCATCCAACAGTTTTCCGACCGTTGTAAATGGAACGGGATCCCGTTACCTTTACAACAGCTCCAACATTCAATGTCAGTGAACGGGATCCTGATTATAGAGCGGGATCCAGCGTATTAATAAACAGGATCCCATTTTATAATCGGGATCCTGTTTTATAATAAGCGGGATCCTGTTTATTTTATTTAAAAACACTGTGCAAAATTACTGTGAAGTCTGCAACTTTGCAACTTCATATGTACGGCCGAGAGCACTAAAAATGAATTATTTTTCATAAGTTATTGTATTTACAGGTGGTGAATTTGATTTTTGGTTCATTTTATCAAAGGGAGCATCATCTACACCATTTTTGAAGTGAAATTGTGTTATTTTTGTGCTTGTTTGGAGGAACAAAAGGTTTCAATTTGCAATATGGATTGAATTTTTCAAAGGAAGCATGAAGATAACAATTTTTAAAGTGGAATTGTGGTAGTTTTCTACTTGTTTTGAGGAACACAAGAGGAATAATTTTGTCGTAATAGGTATTCAACTTCAATTTGGATTGAATATTTTGAAGTATTTCACTATTAACATTCATTTGTGGTTGAGAATTTTATAATTATGGGAGATAAAAATGTAATAAGAGAAAGACATTGACTCCTCAAGAAGTTGAAGCAAATAGAGAAAAAGAGAGACAAAGACAAAGAGAAAGAAGAATGAGAATGAAATCAATGAATGATGGTGGAGCAACCAATTCAACAACTATCGAAGATGAAAACATTGAAGATACCATAGTTGTAGATGAAGCTAATTTGCAAGGAGTCAATTTGGAGAAGAATATGATTATACAAACAAGTCCTACTATGTCTTCAAATCCCTCTTTGAATGTTAAGGAGAATGTTTCAATATGCACAAATCCAGGTACGTCTTTAAATCCACATGTTAGTGAAATGGTAAATTTGTATGTAGAAGTTTTACAAGATGTTGGATATAATGATGTTGACATTGACTATTGGAGATCAAACTTCTCGAACTGTTGAAAATATTGTTACGCAAATGAAAATCAAATGATCCATTTTCTTGAAAATGAAAACAAAACATATTTGATGAAAATGAAAATGAAAATGAAATCGTTTTGTTGATGAAAATGAAAGTTTAATGAAATGAAGATGAAATGAAAATGCTTGTTTGATGAAATAAAGAAATAAAAACGTTTTGTTGATGAAATAAAAAATAAAGAACCGTTTGTTAATAAATAAAGATAAATAAACTGTTTTGGTGATGAAACCGTTTGATAAATAAACCGTTTGGTGATAAAATAATGAAAACCGTTTTGTTGATGAAAATGAAGATGAAAATGTAAATGAAAATATAAAGATGAAGATGAAAATCTAGAATGTGATGTTGAATTTAATGAAATACTTTTTAAATTGGAAGTGGTGTTTTTAGATAATGTCTTCACGATCAAATTTCTTGGAGGCAAATAAGAACACATCTTGAATAGAATATGCAAATTCTTTTTATGGTAAAAATTGCATTTCAATGTCAACTAATGATGCAATTGATGAGAATGCAAAAATGAGGAAAATAATGAAAATTTTAGGTTTTTTTGTTAAACCAAGAAGAAAAAACCAATCATTAAAACATGCTATGTCTAATTTTGCTAGTGTCATTCAATCTATTGAGAAAAATAGTCAATCTAAAG
>VDFB02026318.1:338855-401476 GCA_007258455.2 Sequoia sempervirens
TATCTTAAAATTCACAAGGCAACATTGTAGTAATAACGTATCACAACAACCAAGTTATCACATAACTGCTCACACATATAACATTCCTTAGCATAGTGGTAAAGAATATGATCTTGTTGAGAAACTTCGTTGTACTCCGATAAACATCTCCCTTTGGGATTTGATTCAAACATCACCTACATACAATAGAATGCTCCAAGAAGTTTTAAAAAATAACTATATCCAATCTAATTGTTTATGCTTTAAATTGATGATCCAATTTTCATATTGCATAATTGAGTTCATTTAATATTTTTAGTTTTTCTCCCAAAGTGTTGTTCAAGTAGATTTCACCTCATCTTGTCATATGGAAATTTGCAAGATCTCCAATAGGGTTGACTCACGTAGGGTTGAAATTCAATCCTACCTTTGGGGATCTCATTTTCTAATGAAATAGGAGAAAGATAGGTGCATCACATCACCCCATTTCAATATAGAAAGCCCCTATTTTTCTATGTTTCGCTTTCATAACCACCACAAGAGGAAGAAAGTTCCATTAAGGTGTACTAATTTTGTTAAGGACTAAATATAGCCAATTTTAGTGGGAGTGAAGGGAAGAGAAAATACCTCTATTGGATTAGAAATTTTATATATTTTGGTGGAAATCTAAAATAGGTAGTGGGATCCACTTAACATCATTCACAAAGAGAAATATGATTATTGGAGAAAAAGGGTAGATTGAATAGAATCTACATGTATGTGTTCCTGATTGTTTTACCTCTTTTTATTAATTTTACATAGACTGTTATCACAATACCAAATCTTATGTGGAGTGTTTATTGAATTAGTTATATTGAATTTATATTCTAAAATAATTTATGGTGGATTTTTTAATATTTATTTGGTCATGTCAAATAATGAATCAATGAGATAGCTAGAGCCATAAATATGGAGGATTTTTTTTGGAATTTGAGTTTCCCTTATCATTTATTTTTGTGATGCCTATTTGAATGTACTATTTCTCTTATCCAACATGTTTTACCCTATTTCAATATAATTGCCACATTCCTTAAGAATTTGAGCTTAAATTTGTTAGAACACAATGATATACTGAGAGAGGTGGGTGAATTATTATATCCTACCAACTTATTCAATTCAACTTTCTTAAACAAACTTCTTATTGCTTCAAATAGATAAAGCATTCAAGGCACAAGCACACAACCACATGGTGCAGGAGCACCTAATGGACTATATGCCTCCATGAGGCCAATATGTATATAAGAGTTTAGGAATGATTAGGGGTCATTTAGTAAGGTCTTTCAAGGCCATTACAAGGTGTTTGAGTCATTTGATGACTGTTTAGATAGGTTGTAAGGTCATTGCACCCAACTTGTAAAAATTGAAAAAAATGTTGTCAAAAAAGAGGTCTACAATAGGATTTTCATTTAGTAATGTTCATTTATTTTTGTAATGAGGCACAAGAGGCCAAATTAGGCATGTTATAGGTCTTAGATATTTGATTTGAGTCTATTTCTCAAATATTGCAAAAAAGTGTAAAAAGTTGTCAAAAATTGTAATGCAAACTTGCAAAAATGCAAATATGGGAATACTAAGGGTCAATTCATGTAAAAGGTTTTTGTAGGTGGTTGAAACATTCATTCATTTTTAGCGCATCTATTTATACACCATCATAAATATCGTTTGAAGGGAATTGGATTTGGAATTGATCTCAAAATCATGATTTCACCATGATTTCTTCATTTCTGAAACATTTTTGCTCGTTTCTCTTTTGCCGCTTATACAGAGAATTTTACCTTTCGATTATGATACAAAGGCGTTGAGTTGAAATCTATGATTCTTCTTAATTGCCTTGGATTTTGGTGAATTTCATGAGATATAGAGATTATGACAATTTACTCAGGGCAAGTGAATTTAGATTTACATAGGAGTGTAGCAAGCCAAATTGCATATGTAATTTTAACAGTAGAAATTGATGGGAATTTGTTGTGAAGGTCTTTTTTAAGGTTAGGAATGATTTCTCATTGCTTTCATTTATTTTGGAGAATATTTACATGAGTTTTGAAGAATCCCTAGGCTATCCTCAGTAAATTTTATTAGGTTTTTGGTTCAAAATTATTGGCTATGTGTAGGGTTTTGATAAAGCTAAAGTATTTGAGGTTTGGAATCAGTTTGGATGTCATTTGTATGCATATTACAAGGTGTGTTAAGCACTTTCAAGGTGACTTGAGGTTTGGAAGGACTAGTTTCAATAAACCCTCGCTTGCTTGATGAAAATTTGTGCTTGAATGAGGGTTTTAATATCTGATGCAATATTGTGACTTTTAATCTGTAAAAGTGATTGAATCTGAGGTTTTGTAATTTAACTCTATTCTGCCTAGGGTTATTTGGGTGAATGGAGGTGTTTTGAAGGATCAAGAAGTGATTTGTGTTTTATTTTCTATTTTGGTGTGTTGAAGCAAGGGTTTGTGAAGAGAAAAGTGAACTTGAAATGAGAGAACAAACAAAGAATTGAGTTTTGATGGAGTGAATAAATTTTCTTCATTGCATCAGGTAATTATCGACCTGAGAAGGTCTTTAGGTGGTGAGGACATTTTGTGGTTTTGTGTTTGTATGTTGTGGTTTGTGCAGGTTAAGAAGAACCTGGTTGCTGCCAAGAGAAGGTAGAGAATTTTGAGAGAAGTTGAAGCAAGAAAAAGCATGCCTAAGAGTAGAGAATAAGATGGAAGTGTTAAGAAGGTATTTGCAGGTAGAGGTAGAAAGGAAGAGACAAGAGATGATTGACAAAGAGATAGTTGAGTTAAAGCAAGAGATGAGGAGAAAGGAAGCAGAGTTCAGTGATTTTTATGGAGAGTCCATGATGAAGATGGAGCAGTGGATCAGACAAGCAACAAGTTGGCACATGAACATGAAAAATAAATTTGAATGGCCCATACAAAAGATTATTCAAAGAAGGAAAAGGCAAGCAAGGACAACAACAAATGAGGCAGAGGTAGAGTTTGTTGAGAAAGTAAGCTACAAGATGAGATGCATGATATTCCAATTATGTTTGAAGATGGAAAAATCTCTTTGTTTGCTAATGAGGTGTATGAAAATTTGCAAGAATATGATGTAGGTTGTGATTATGGTGAAAATTTTGTCATACGGTACTACAATGATGAGAATACAGATATAGATGATGTTGCTCATGAAATGGACTTTTGGAGCATAAAGACTGAGAGGTTGTTAGAAAAGAGATGGTATAAGATGAAGAAAAAAAGGACCCAAGGATACTTTCCAAGATGAAGGAAAAATTACAAAAGAATTGGAAGACCAAGAAGAAGGAGTAGACCAGCTTTCAAGAGGACTTGAATTTTCTTTTCTCTGGGAGAATGGTGCAAGAGCACCTGATGGACTATATGCCTCCATGAGGCCAATATGTAAATAAGAGTTTATGAATTATTATGGGTCATTTAATAAGGTATTTCAATACCATTACAAGGTGTTTTAGTCATTTGATGAATGTTTAGATAGGTTGTAAGGTCATTGTACCCAATTTGCAAAAAACCAAAAAAAATGTTGTCAAAAAAGAGGTCTATAATAGGATTTTGGTTTAGTATTGTTAATTTATTGTTGTAATAAGGCCCAAGAGGAAAAATTAGGAATTTTATAGGTCTTAGATAGTTTATTTGAGTCCATTTCTCAAATATTGCAAAAAGTGTAAAAAGTTGTCAAAAATTGTAATGCAAACTTGCAAAAATGCAAATATGGGAATACTAATGGTCAAGTCATGTAAAAAGTAATTGTAGGTGGTTGAAAATGATTTAAATTAATTTTTAACATCTATTTATACTATCCATCCATCGTTTGAAGGGTGGTGGTTAAGAATTGAATGCAAAATCATAAGTTTCACCATGATTTTCTGTTATTTCTGAAACGTTTTTTATTGTTTATTTTCCTTGTATGGAATTGTATGGGAATATTATGATACAAAAGTGATTGTACATTAAATACCTATGATTATTCTTTCAAATTCCACCGATTTTGGTGAATTTCATGAAGATTTGAAGAAGTTATGACAATTTTACTCCAAGCGGGTAGATTCAAATTTGCATAGGGCAACAAGCAATACAAATTGCATATCTTTCATTTTAACCATTAAAAATTGGTAAAAATTTGTGTGAAGGTCTTTTTTAAGATTAGAAATGATTTCCCATTGGTTTAATTTATTTTGGAGAAGATTTGGATGAGTTTTTAAGAAGCCCTAAGCTGTCCTCAGTAAATTTTATTGGGTTTTTGGTTCAAAATTATTGGCTACGTGTAGGGTTTTGATAAAGCTAAAGTATTTGAGGTTGGGAACCAGTTGGGTTTTCATTTGCAGGAATATTCCAAGGTGTGTGAATCACTTTCAAGGTGACTTGAGGTTTGGAAGAACTAGTTTCAATAAACCCTTGCTTGCCTGATGAAAATTTGTGCTTGAATGAGGATTTTAATATCTGATGCAATATTGTGACTTTTAATCTATAAAAGTGATTGAATCTGAGGTTTTGTAATTTAAATCTATGCTACCCAGGGTTATTTGGGTGAATGGAGGTGTTTTTAAGGTTCAAGAAGTGGTTTGTGTTTTTTTTTTCTATTTTGGTGTGTTGAAGCAAGGGTTTGTGAAGAGAAAAGTGAACTTGAAATGAGAGAACAAACAAAGAATGTTCTGAGTTTTGTTAGATGAGATTGAGATAAGTTGTTTTCTTCCTCTAATTACATTACCACAACCTGTGGTCATGAAAAAATCCTGGTGAGCCACTTTGGGAACTCTTGTCTAAATATGGCCTCAATTGAACCAAAGATTTACAAAGGCACTGTGGGATACCATTGAGGTTTACAACTCTTTCACCATTAACAACCTGGGATAAAACGCCATCAGGCCACATAATGCCGATATGATTCAATCCTGCGCTGAAAAACATGCCTTCGACTCATTGGCTGGCACTCGCTTAATAATCTTTTGTTGCCTTCAGCTTTCTTCGCTTCCGGCCTCACATTTTTTCTCTCAACAACCCAGCTTCATTAAATCGCCTGCCCTCCGCCAGGCCTGGCTGCTGATCTTACATCCGTACCTTCGGCGCGACCTTTCAACATATTGCACTCATCATCACAACAAACTTGATCTTCTATTTATATCCTCTGCAAGATTCCAAAAAATTCTCCATGGCTAGAATGAAACATATGTCATGAAACATGCAATGACCATTAATAAGTTGACTTCTAAAAATTTGTTGGAAGAGAATCAAATACGATCCAAACTAGGAGATAAGTAGGACCTATTTTACCTTATCACACATTCCCACATTGAAGTGTGCAACAAATATTTGGCACTAAAACATAAAAATGTGGTGAATCTAAGATTAATGTCCATAACCTAGGGTCATTTCCACATTTTTTATAAATTTCATTGGGATATAGATCAACAAGGTGAATTGTTTGACTATCAACCTTAAAGGTGAGCTAACTAGACCTGGATCTATATCCTAAGAGGGATTGGAATTGATTAGAAGTATTTTTAAATGATTAACTTAATGATCCTATATTCCCTAATATTAAAAATACAGATCATGAAGACTGACAGTCGGAAACAACAATTTACCAGTGGATTCAAGAAGTGTAGAGAACAACAAATATACTCAGAAAGAATAGTTTTGAGGAGCCTACAAGGAATCATTTTCCCTTGGATGAATGGGTCTTTTTACAAGTGTCCAAATAAACTTTTTGGGTCTTCTGGTGCAAGATCTCAACTTTCATTTTTTTCAGGACTCACTGTTGGAAAGCCAAAAATAAATTCTAAATCTGAGTTTCCTTGGCTTGACAACAATGAATGCAACAAATAAAAGATTGTAAAATTACTCTTCAAGATCTTCAATCCTTCTTCAACTAGTAATCTACACATACAAAGATAGGGAAAAATTATTTTGTTTGAATGGGGGTTTACCTTAGTCAAACGCCATGTTTGGTAATTAAACCTTGTTAGAAAGATAATGACAATGGAGAAGGAAATGATGAATGAACACTTGCTTGCTACAACTCACCAAACCTTCAATGAATTCCCTTAGAGGACTGAAGACAAACTAATCACTCTAAGGAACTTGATCTTGCTTTGCTTTGTTGGTGTGAATAAAGTCTTGTAACTAGTTAATTCTTTACTAGGGACTTAGGCAACTTACTCACATGTTAAATTTACGTAGGATATAAGCTTTCTTTTAGAAGTATTAGTTGTCTTATCTAGATTTTACATTATCCTAGGTAGTTATGAGTTAGTTGTCTCATGTGATAGGATAAAGAAACTTTTCATGATCTCATCTAATCCAATCTTTCACCTTACCTTTATAAGCAAGGCATCTGTTGCATATTTTGCATCTTGATCATATTGTATCATATTGTAATTCTTGTTTGGTGGAATGACATCTTTCATTGTTGCTTCTCTCTATTTATTGTAGAGGTTATTTGGTGCTGCAAATTAAAGATCTTGGTTGCTCACTTCAATATGGTATCAAAGCTTTGAATCTAGCAAGCCCCTTCCTTTTTTATTAGAGATTTTCTACCATCGAGTTTTCTATTGTGATTTGAGTTTATTTTTTGATCTTGTAAATTCTTGTATTCTCTTCTCTTGTGTTTCAATATGATCTTGAGAATCAGAAAGGATTTGCATAGATATGTTAATCCTATATTACATGTATGTTTTTTGGTGAGATTTGGTGATTGTAGCACTTTTGGAGTGGTAGTATTTTTGGCTATCCCATTACATCTAGGAGGTTCGAGAAAGTTAGATTTGGCATTTGTTTCACTCAATTTGGTCACCATTTGCAACATTGGCAAACAAGGGTTTGAAGCTCAAATTTGGGAAGAGACTTTTTATAGGAGCATTTTTGGCAAAAAAATAGCCTTGCCATTGCGTCTGGGTGGCCAATTTCATGATTTTTGATATATAATTTTCCTATATTTGACAAAATTTGTTTTTGGGGCAAAAAAAATTTACTTGAAGGGTTGTATGGCCCCCCAGGTTGCAGGTACAGTCAACATTTGTTAAAAAATCTGCATTTTTTTCATTTTTTATTAGCATTTTTATTAAAAATTTCAAATATATATATATATGTGCTTTTAAAACACTTAGTGCTTTTCATTTAAGTGTTTAACACTTTGTAAGAACTATTTGTGGTGCTTTGTAGACCATTGTGGGTGGTTGGGGTTAAGCCACCCGATGCTTCCCCAACCATGGCCGTAACAACACTCGGCGTTATTCCGGTGTTAAGCAACCGATTGACGAAAATTTTAAACGCGCACCCGAATCTACATTGTATTACCACCGGTGTTACTTTGAGACGTATCTGGGGCTGGGCTATTTGTACCCAAAGTGCTGGAAACAGGTTGTTTCTCAATTTTGCACTTAACGGCAAATTATCACAAACAAAATCATGGAATTGGTTACGACAATCTTTGACAATATAGGTGGGACTTTTCTAGTTTATCCACGAGAGAAGCCTGCAACACATGTATTACTTGTAACTAGCATAACTTTTGCATACGAAGTCGAAATTTGGAATTTTTTTTGAATTTTCTCAAAAAATCATAAGGAATCTATTTGTAACCTCTTTTCTAGTTTTGACAAGCCATTTTTCAAAAATTGTAAAAATCATTGTGTGTTATAAACAATTGATTTGAGCTTAGTCACTTGTACAAATTGTAAAATTTCTTCATTGTAGTTTGTTGGGGGGTTGCAAATTTAGTTTTAATACATTCTAGGGTGGTGAAAAGCACAATCTAAGTGACACGTTGTCTTCTTTCTCTTGGTGTTAGATTTTGTCCAATGTGGCAGATCTAAGGAAAATTGAACCACCCACTCCACACAATTGTCATACATGGAAGCTAAAAATGACTCAATTGTTACAATCTAAGGGTCTATGGAAAATGTTAGAAGCACAAAAACCTGATTTCACAAGGGAATATGAAAAATTTACCCATAGATGTAAAATGGATGAAGCAAAAGGGCTCATTGGCTTACATATATCTGATAACTTGTTGTTCCATATTGTGGAGTGTAAAACACCTAAGAATGTTTGGGATAAACTTGAAGAATTGTATGGTAAATTTAATCAGTTTAGAATCTTGCAGCTTCATGCAGATCTATAATCACTCTCTCTAGATGCATTTCCTTCTATTCAAGATAGTCTTGCATAGTTCAAACTAATTTTGTCACAATTAAAAGGATGTGGGCATGATGAATCTGATGATGAATGTATCTTCTTGATTTTTTCTAAGAGGCCCTTATCAAGTTTTCTCCTCCAATTTCTATTCTACTATAGATGCCATGTGGAAAGCTTATAAAATTCCTTCCTTTGAGTTGCTTTGTGAGCTTCTTACTATGGAGCATGCCAAGTTGGTTCAGTTGGATGCACTACCTAGTTCTAAGAATCAAGCTCTAATGGCTCAAGTTTCCAAGGGTAAAGGAAAGAATTTAAAGAAACCCAAGGTAGAATTATCTTTAGGTAGTGAGTTTCCCTCCAAACTGAAGCAAAAGACGAATTAGAAGTCCACTCCACCTCCTTCTTTTTCTACCTTTGAAGATTCTTCCTAGTCTAAGAAAAAGAAAGGAGATCCTTGTTCATTTTGTGGAAAAATCGGGCATGATGAGTCTCATTGTCTCAAGAGACTAGAAGCCTTGGAGGAAGCTATGAAGAGACATAGCATTTCAGTGCATAAGTCTTCTTCCATGGGAAAAGGGAAAGCTATTCTAGCATGTTCCTTGCATACATCTACAAATAGTTGGATTCTTGATTTAGGGGCTTCACATCACATGACCAATTCACATGATCTTCTTGATTCAATGGCTCATACTTCTACTTCTCAAATTATAGTTGGGAAATCTTTACAGATTCTAGTTTTGGGGATAGGCTCCATTCAAATGCTAGATGGGTGCATTGAGGATGTTCCTTTTGTTCCTAATATTTTAGTGAATCTCCTTCCATATATAAGATTTTGTTGGGAAAATGTATGTCAACCTTGCAATTATATACAATTTATTGATAGGTTGTATGTTGGTATGTGGTGACTGATCATACAAATAATATACACTCATAACTTGAGATGTGGGGTTTGGGGCAATGCCCCAATTTTTTTTTTCATTGACACGTTAAGGTTTTTTCCTGCTGACACATCAAGGTTTTTTCCTGCTAACACATCAAGGTTTTTTCCTACTAACACGTCAAGGTTTTTTCATTAACACGTTAAGTAAAAAAATAATCTTGTAAAACCCTAATTCTAGAAGGTTCCAAACAACTTGTTATAAATGGCTGGGATGTATGTAGATGACGGTGTATTCTAAGAGTCTAATAACGGTCGCAATGTCTCTTGATCTCTGGTGGTGATACTCTAGAGAGAAGCTTTCTCTACAAGTATATTGTAATCTTTTGATTTCCGAATAATATATTGGGCAGTTTTTAGAGTGTGGGGTTTTTCTCTTGAAAGGGTTTTCCCCATGTAAGTTATTGTGTTGTGGTATGCATGATACTTGTGTTTATTTTTGTTTAATTTTTTGTAACTATTAAATATCTATAAAATTTTTGCATTGTTCTCCTCTCAAGGTTAGTGTAGGAAGTTGTTCCACTACTTTAGCTTCCTCATAGATTTTTTATTCTAGAGATGGAAAGATAGTTGAGTTTACTCCACAAAATGTGAGTATTAGACAATTGTAAGATCTTGAGAAGGTTGTTGCTATAGGGATAGTTGATCATGAGAACCACTTGTATCTGTTTGATGGATTTGAGTCTTCAATAGGTTCATGTTTTATTGCTCATGCTAATTTAATGAGAAAAATTTGGCATGAAAGGTTTGGGCACTTGAACTATATATATCTTCAGCAGCTACACACACATAACTTAGTGGTTGGTCTTCCAAATATCTCTTGCATAGATGGTGTTTGTCAAGGTTGTGTTCTTAGAAAACAACACCAAGATCCTTTTCTTAAGGGTCAAGCTACACATGAAACCACGCCCCTTGAGTTGGTCCATAGTGATCTCATGTCATTCCCAACTTCTTTTTTAGGGGCTAAGTATGTGCTCACTTTCATTGATGATTTTTCTCGACACACATGGTTCTATTTTTTGAAGCTCAAGAGTGAGGTTCTCACCATCTTCAAGATCTTCAAAACATTTGTGGAGAAGCAGTAAGATTTTTTCCTTCAATGAATACACATAGATAATGGGTGGAGTATGCCAATCAGACATTTCAAGATTTTTTCAGTGAGCATGGTATTCTTCATTAGTACACAGATCCTTACACTCCTTAGCAGAATGGTGTGGCAAAGAGAAAGAATAGGACTCTACGATAAATGACCAATTGTATGATTCAGTCTAGGTTCATGGATTCAACATTTTGGGCTAAAGCTATCAATTGTGCCAGTTATATTCAAAACATTATACCTCACAAGATAGTGCACAATATGACTCCTAAGGAGGCTTGGTCTCATCACAAGCCTAATGTATCCTTCTTCAAAGTATTTGGTAGTGAGGCTTGGGCACTCATTCCAGATGGTGAACATAATTCAATGGAGAAGAAGATTCAACAGTTCATTTTTGTTGACCATTGTGAGGATGTGAAGGCATACAAATTGTTTGATCTTGACACATGAGAGGTTAATTTTCATTATGATGTTCATTTTGCTGAGTATTTCACACACACAGATCCTCCTTCGACTTCTTCATCATCACAACCTACTCAATATTCTTCAATTAAGGATAGTTTTCTCCTTGAGGAATATTCCAATGATGTTCTTGATCCACCCCTCGTAATCCACCCACTAGGCCATGCTAGGATCATGTTACTCTTGAGGAGGTTGGTACTCTTGTTGATCATCCTGTAGAAACGTTTTGCACTCATTCTCAAACTTCAGGAATTAGTCTTTTGAGTCATTCCATTTCAAATGATCCTCAAAAAATTTCAGATGCTTCAGGTATTCTTGAGTGGGATAGTGTTATGGATGATGAGTATTCTTCCTTGATGAAGAATCATACTTGGGATCTTGTACCTCTTCCTAAGGAAATAAATTTGGTTCGGCGCAAGTGGGTGTATTGTACCAAATGTGTAGCAAATGGTTCCATTGACAAGTACAAGGCTCGCCTTGTTACAAATGGATTTTCACAGGTTGAAGGAATTGACTATTTTGAGACCTTTGCTCTTGTTGTCAATATGAATTCTATTTGTCTTATTGTTGCTATAGCTACATCACAGGGATGGTCAGTGTATCATATGGATGTGAAGAGTGCTTTCTTGTATGTGGATCTTCATGAGGAGATCTATATGGAGCAGCTGCCAGGTTTTGTGCGGACTCTTCACTTATTTGTAGGATTTGATGTTCATTGTATGGTCTCAAACATGTAAGGAAGCTAAGGTATTGGAACAACTTCCTACACTAATCTTGAGAGGAGGATAATGAAAAACTTTGCATATCTTTAATAGTTACAGAAACTTAAACATAAATAAACATAAATATCATGCATACCACGACACAATGATTTACGTGGGGAAACCCTTTCGAGAGAAAAACCCCACACTCCAAAAGCCACCCAATATATTTGTATAACTCGATATTTTATTTTATGCTACTCTAAATGTGCGAATCTAACTAAGAAACGTAAAAGACAAAACACCAAGGACACCTCAAGATTAGCCAAAAGAGAGTTAGAATAAGAAAGGAAATAGATAAACAAAATAGGACAATATCACCTTCCTTATTATTGGTTGCTCCTTGATTAGCCTTCGATTTGAATAGCTTGTGTGCTCCTTAGATGGTAGATTGAATGACTAAAATGCAAGATTCTATAGGCAAGATGACTAGCAAAGATGATTAATTGATTGCAAATGCTTGAGGATTCAAATGGACAGCATGTAGGTATGGAAGTGAAAAGTGTTGCAAAATAACAGCATAAGGGTGCTCAAATCTAAAGTGTTGTGGAAATGCCCTTGAGGAGGGGGTATTTATAGAGGATCTTGAATTCTCTAGAGAATTCAACGGTCAAGATTGCTCCAACAAGGCCAAGATGAAGGGCTATGGTGGGTTGAGAACCCACAAGCCCTCACATCTTGACATGTGGAGGGTGAAGTGGACAAGAGGATATGAGGTGGAGATGAGTTGTCAAAAAGGTACATGAGGTGGAAAAGGACATGTACCTTGGGGGATGAGAAGATTTCCACAAAAAAGGGATTTCTTGTCCCCAAGTGGGAGTGAAAGGGACTTTTGAGGAATTTTAGAATTCCTCAAAATCTATGGAAAAAAGGAAAGGTGGTTGGGAGGATAAATGTGAATTAAAATTCACATTCATAAGATGATCTAGAGGGTAAAAGGTGGGCTCCAAAAAGGTGGGACTTGGTCACATGTGAAGATTGTGACAAGTCCAAGGTTGGTCACATGTGGTGATTGTGACAAGTCCAAGGTTCTAGAAGCCTTGGAAGGATGGAATGTGAATTAAAAATTCACATATAAAGGAGGGGAATCTAGGACAAATAAAAAGGAATTAAAAATTCCTTGGAGAATGATTAGGCTTAATTATTTTATAATTAGAGGATAATTAGGGGCTAATTAGGATTAAAAGTCAACTTGCAAAAGTTGGAGGATGTGACACATCCTAATCAAGGATTAGGCATGTGCACATCCTTAATGAAAAGATTAGGAGATGGATTAGGATTAGATGAAAATGACATGTGAGGAATTAAATAAATGTAATATTTATTTAATTTATTTGATGAAAAGAGGATTAAGAGGGTAAGGTATTTAATTATTAATTAAATACCTTAGGGATTTGGCAGAATTAAATATATTAATTAAATAATACTAATATTACTTAATTAACTCGGATAAGAGGATGTTTAGACGAAAGGTGATAAATTTGGATAAATTAAGTGTCCAAATTTGGATGTCTACAATATTAAATATAATATATTAAATAATATAAATATTTAATTATATTTATTTTATATGAATCATCCTCCTATCTCTAAATTGTAATAATAGCATGTAGTTCCTCCAAACTATCATCATGTACCTCCTCCCTTTCCCATGTAATAGGTGTACCTTGTAGGTGTTAAATGGTTCCATCTTGGTCTCCTTATTGATGCATTTCTATCCTTCCACATAAATCTATATAGTATCAAAATATAGGTAATTTTATGGTTAAATTGAATCTCTCTTAATTGCTAAATAATCCATTATGATTGAGGATGGGTGGATTATTATCTAGGATCACATCTTAAAAATCCTATAGAGGTCATGTGGTATGTTTTTCTTAATACATATATTCCCATACAAACCCCTTTCCATGTATTATCAACTCTCCTATATAATAGACACCTTCTAGATTTAAATTTCATATGATATATATGTACCCAAGTGTTTCCAATTGGAATTGCTATAATTATACTTTTATGGCATTCTAGATATTCAAAATAGTTTTCATAAATCACAAAATAGACCATTCTTGATTGAACCTACATAATTTTGGGTATGTCCAATGAAAGATTAGGGTCTAGGGTTCTAAAATTTCAAATGCTTTAGTGTTGAGGGTTTAGATTTGGTTTAGGGTATAGGGTTTAGCAAACTTAGGGTGAAGTTTGGGTGGGCCTTGGCATAATTTAGACTTGCAAGTTAGTGTCAATTGGAATCGATTATGCAGCTTAGATTTCAATTTGCTAACTAAATTTGCAAACAAACATCAAGATAAACTTTATGAATTTTAACTATTCTTTAACATATTGATTTCTAATCTAATTATAATTTAACATTGAAAATAAATTTTAATATATATCATTTTTTTTCCATACAAAGCAAATAAAATTTTAAACATTTAAGCAATGCAAATGAATTTTTTTGAGCTCGAAATTACCTAGTTTTCAAAATCAAAATGATTTGATTCCAATTTAATTTAGGGTTTTAACAATTTCTTTGTTCCAATTCAATTTAGGGTTTCAATTTTAAACAATTAGGGTTTTTAATGCAATTTTTGTTTCAATTCAAACTAGGGTTTTCAAATTCAATTTTTTTTTTCAATTCAAACTAGGGTTTTCAAATTCAATTTTTTTCGTTTGATTTGAATTCAGGGTTTCAAAAAGCTTGATTTGGATTTGTAAATGCAATGTTTTTATTTCATTTCGATTTCTAGGGTTTTGAAATGCAATTTTTTTTGTTTTGTTTCAATTAGGGTTTTCAAATTCAATTTTTTTGGGTTTAATCGAACAATTTAGGTTTCAAAAGTTAAATTTTGTTTCTAAAACACAATTCAAGGTTCATTTTTTCATTTTATTAAAAAACCTTCAGGTTTCATTGCATTTTTTCGTCTATTTTTACAATTATTCATTTCTACTATAACAGTTTAAAAAAATACTTAAAACGTGAAATAAATTAAAAAAAACATGCTAAATTCATTTATTTTCTTCAAAATTTCAATTCAATATAAAAAATTGCAAAAAAATGGCGTGTAGGGGGGTACCTGTAGCTGATTGTGGGGGTCGCTGTCGCCAATACTCGGGGTCCCGTCCGCTGTGTAGTGAAATGTGTTTTATTTTTTAAATAAATAGCAATATAAAACGGGATCCCATTTTTTAGCAATCAGGATCCCATTTTGTGAGAATCGGGATCCCATGCCTTTTCCATCGATTTGGAATCCGATCAGAAACGGGATCCCAATTTTTAAAAATCAGGATCCCGTTTCGTCTCAAGCTCGAGAGCCCAAACCATAACAGGATCCCGATTTTTAAAAATCAGGATCCCGTTTATTAAAATCGGGATCCCGTTTGCTCAATGTCAATTTTAATTTTTTGGTTAAGGCAAAAACTTCCACGTTTCGTGGACTCAACTTTGTGCACTTACCCAATGTGGGCCCAAGGATGTGGGTTTCCCTGGGCTGGAAGCTGTCAGGAGCAATCAAGAACAGGATGGCGTTGGGGTCACAGCAACCTGTAGATAACCATCTGCAGTCAAAGTTTAGCAATGAGGGTTTGGCGGTCAAAATATTTAGGGAGGCACTTGGCACGTGTGTGAGTCAGTTATAAAGTTCTTGGAGGCATCTGATTGGTCATCTAGCTTGTGCGAGCTTGAGGAGTGTGGAGGCAGGAGGCTTCATGGATGTTCGGGGCTTCACCATTGAGAAGCGAAGAATAGGGCATGGAAACCCGCATGAGGAGCTCCACAATACATAACCCACAGGCGGTTAGGATGGCACAAGTTAACTTCCTTCACTCTGATCATTTTGAGGTATGCAAGCAAGAACTGGTGAAAAGTTGTCATGTAAAGGTCGTTTAGGAATGACAATGATGAGACATCAATCCGCATACAATGGTCCACAAAGAAAAACCCACAAAACATTTTCACTTATTCATTTTGCCTCAGATGTCTGAACAGAAGGGGAGGGGGCGGTTTCCACATCGTGGGTAGAAGAGAACGCATAGCGGTTTACAAACGATAATTAAGCAACGATGGACCACAGATGGCGGCCCACAAGCAAAGGTCTACATGTTGAAGTATTGAGAGGAAACCGTCCTGGTGGAGTTCATAGTGTAGGCAGATGGGGTTCCTCAATTGCTCAGAATGACAGAGGAGGCGGGGCAGTCCGCAGACAGACTCCCTCAAAGATGAGCCTACACAAAGGAGTTTTACCTTGGGATTTTGGTTTAGAAACCTTATATGGCACACAGAGTCGCGGGGTCCGCAAGGCAGAAGGGGGAAATGACCTAGCTGTTAATGAGAGGTGTTAAGGTGACGGCGAAGAGCAGACGGTGGTCTGCACTAAACAACCCTCAAGGAAAACTTAGCTTAGTGATTGCTCACAAAGACTATGGACGGCTAGGAAAGCAACGGGGTCCGCTATACGGGTAGATGTGGTGGCCTAAGCGTTAGGGGAACGACATTCATATAGCGGCGGTTTGTGAACATCGACGTACACGAGACATCCCACATGAAGCATCAAGACTTAGTTGTTTTCACCCGGCGGAGGAAAACTTGGCACAACCCACGATGCGGGATGCTGGGAAAGGAAACTCGTTTTAGAATGGCTATGAAATGATGACCACCCACATGCGGTGGCTCGCATTAGCGGACACACAAAAGCTTAGAAACCCAGGTTTTTTTATAGAACATTTAATCATTTGGGTCTCAAATTAGACAGCGGCAACAGGGCCACAGACTGCAAAGGGGGTGGTGCCATGTGAAGAACAACAATGGTATGATCTATTTTCGTGTTGCTACAGGGGGCACTTGAATGTTTGAATCAATTTTTAAATGATTTTGGGGCGTGGAGTTAATGTTCAGGAGAGTTGTCGG
Organism: Sequoia sempervirens; assembly: GCA_007258455.2. Taxonomy (NCBI): domain Eukaryota; kingdom Viridiplantae; phylum Streptophyta; class Pinopsida; order Cupressales; family Cupressaceae; genus Sequoia; species Sequoia sempervirens. The sequence continues at coordinate 355,186 of VDFB02026318.1, forward strand.
GCAGGGTTCTGGGGTTTTCCTCAAAGATTTTATAATTAATTTAAAACCCTACTCATAAAGGATGCATTGTAATTCGCGGACAGTGGACTTACTAGGAAATCACAGAGAAATTTGATGAAAATCAAGCTTAAGATTCGAGTAGGTGCAATGCAGGTGCAGGGGATTCGATCACCGTTCCTCTCTCTAACAGATTTCAAACCTGGTTGGTGAAAATGATAGGTTAGAGGGTTATTTATAGGAAAAATTTCATTAATGACCCGCAATAAATATAGCTATGGTGACCGATGGAGTAGTTGGGTGCAGAATTCAACAAACCAATGGCAGGAAGCGCAGAGCCCGCAAGGCGGAAATACCCCAAGGCTTCACCATCTAGCAAACAGCTGAGAGAAAATGGTTAGGAATATTGTGGGACCCGCCATGCGGGTGGACGTCTTGGGTTGACCACAGTTAAACAACAATCAGAAGACAACGTCATGCAAGGAGAATCCCACAACTGTGGACCCGCAGGAGCTAGAGGACACCAAAGCAAAAGACTAATGGAAACCCCGCAAAAGCCAAAGACTTGGAAAATTTTAGGGTGGTGAATTTTGGTCAACTGAGGGTGATGACTTTAGGGCTCCTGACCACTTCAAGCTCAAAATTAGGGGCATGTAAAACAAGGAAAGGAAGAAAAAAATGACTCGACGAAACTAAAAGGAGAGGGTCCCTATTCTGAACGAGGTGTGTGTGCTATAGGAACAACAAATGGTGACTTTGTTGGAAGAACGCTCCTGATCGTTCTAAGGGTAAAGATTCATTCAAAACCCAGAATCTATAGTTTCACAGATTAGAAGTCAATTTCCCTAAGTGAACTAGGAACTCGAAGGAGGATGAGATCCTTAGTTGAATCAAGTCACAAGAATATCTCAGAAGTGTGTGTATAGGGAGTTCATTCTCTTTTGTCAAAAATTGTAACGAATTGTCATTAATTAGTCAAGGCAAGCTACGTAGGTTGTCTAACCCCAAAAGTAGCATGTACATTGCTCTGCTACCAGTCAGGCATCCATAGCCCCGACAGAGTTGTCGCTGTGACCTGATGATCATTGCTTTATTGCCAGTTGGACATCCATAGCCCCGATAGAGTTGCTCGGACACCCACATATTTTCTTGTTTTAACACTTTCTTTCTTTTCTATGATATTTTCTTTTGGTACTCTTTTCTTTTGCTCAACTATGTAAGCATTGAAGCTTACTGTGGGTTTGGAATCACAGTGGTCACTAAAGAAAACTCAAGATTTTTCACTTGCTAAGACCTCATAACAACTATTGTACAGCCCTTAAAAACATTTAAAGTGTGTTCTTGTGCGTGATCTGAGATAAGTGTGAAAAGATTCAAACAAGTGTTTTGTCCTAGGTCAAGTCAGAGTTCAAGTATGGAGACCCGCTTCACGGGAACGGTTAGAAATCAATAGTTATGAATGAATATTTATCTAGAGAACAAATAGGAGAGGACAGCAAAGTAGGGTGTTTGATAGGCCAAGCATGGCCACTGCATCTAGAATGAAGGAACACCCTCAGCAAAAAAAAAGGTCGAGAAAGCGAGCAAATAGCAAAGCGAAGGCGCGATAGCAAAGAAAAAGAACCTAAACTAACCTATATACAACTATATACAAAAGATGGGCCTAAAAATCTCATGCAAGGAAATAATGCTTAAGGTGTTGCTTATTAACGGGCAACGGGACATCCTCTCCAATGAGTGTCTTGAGGTGAAAGGAATTATCTCCTAAAAAATTTGAAATCTGAAAGGAGCCAAGTTAGAGCTTATCGAATTTGTCATGTCCCCCTTTCTTTTCATGGGACTTGTCCCAATAGAGGACTAAATCAGCAATCCTAAAGGCCTTTACTTTGGCTCAATGATCGAACCATCTTTTGACTACACCCTGGTGTTTGGAAAAAAATTCAATTGCTCAGTCATAGAATTCCTCTAGATGCAACAACTCAGCTAAAAAAGGCTTCTTGACGGTCTCCTTCCTCATATTATGTGTTGAGAAACTGGAGGGTGGGGATCTTGAGGTGAACAGGAAAGATGGGCTCTAAGCCAAAAATGAGATGGAATGGGCAATCACTCAGAGCAACCTTATGGCATGTACGATCTGCCCAAAGAGAAAAATGTAGTTGGGTATGCCAATCTTTAGGATTCCTATCAAGCAATTTTTTTATCACAATTATCAAATTCTTGCTTGTTGACTCAGTTAGGCCATTTCCCTGAGGGTAATAGTTTGAATAAAATTTAAGTGCAATCCCGTAATCGAAGGCCCATCTAGCAAACTTAAGAGACAAAAAAGTAGGGCCATTGTCACACACAAGGGAAAATGGGCAACTGAAGCAATTTAATATGAAGCTTTCTAAAAACCTAATAACTTCAGTAGTGCTGCCTACATGCTATTGCTTCTATCCATTTAGTATAGTAGTCAGAAGTGGTTAGAATGTACCTGTGGCCTGCAAAGGATGGTGGGCTTAACAAACCAATGAAGTTGAGGCCCCATTGAGTGAACGACCTTACCTCCAGGACTAGTTGCAGTGGGGCAACAATATTTCTTTCTCTAGTAGCAGCAGTCTAAAAAATGTGACAGGTTCTGACATGGTTATGTGCATCCTTAAATACCATCAGCCAATAGTACCCAACCCGCAGAATCTAGTGAGTGGTTGAAGGGTCGGATCCATGGCTAGTGCCAAATTTATCATGAAATTCCTTTAGTACCCAGGTTGCTTCCTTTTTTCCAAGGCATCTAAGGTAGATTCCCTCATGATTTCTCTTGTATAGTATAGATCCTTGCAGCATGTAGTTGTTGCTCTTCAGTCTTAGAGCACGCTTTTGTACTCCTTGTAGCCAGGACAATCATTTATTATTCAATAAATAGTAGATAATGTCGTCATACCACTCTCCAGGAGAAACATCTTCTAGCTAATATTGTTGCACTATGAGCTCGGGTCTTGCTTCAACTATTGTTTGAGTGAGGGTCTACCCTCGGACCAACTTCATGGGTTGAATCTCTATGTCATATTCCTTCATTAAAGTAGCCCATTTCGCTCTCCTTTCTCCCAGCTCATTAGCAAAGTCTTGACTGCCATATTAGGCACAATTGCGAACACTTTATTTCGTAAAATATAATGTTAGAATTTCTCAACTCCTCTAACCAAGGCATACACCTACTTTTTGACATTGTGATATCTTAGCTCTACATCCTTTAGCGGAGTACCCATGAAGGAAATCGGGTGTTCACTTCCTGTGTCATCTTTCTACATCAATATGCTGGCACAAGAGTGATCTGAAGCAAATGAGTGGATATAGAATGACTTTAGATAATCTGGGTTGACCAGCACTGGTGCATCAGCGATGGCTTTCTTAATTTCTTCAAAAGCCTACTTGGCTTCAGGTGTCCATTCGACTTTGGCGTCCTGCTTCAACATAGCATTTAGTGGCTTCACTATTTCAATAAAGCCTGTGATGAATTTTCTGATGAAGTTGATCTTTCCAAAGAAGGATTTCAGTTCCTTCTTACTGCCTGGAAGCTAAATTTTTAGAATAGCTTAGATGTGTTAAGGTTCTATTGAGATTCCCTTCTCTGAGATCACATGCCCTAGCAACTTGCCTTCCTTAACTCCAAAGATACACTTTTTCAAATTCAAGGAAATACCAAACTCTTGGCACTTTTGGAAGACCTTGCATAAATCAAAGACGTGGTCCCCTCTTTTCTTTGAAAACACTGTAAGATCATCCATATATATAATAATGCATTTTCTGATCAAGTCCTTGAAGGCAATATCCATGGCACACTAGAAGTTTGTGTCGGCGTTGATTAGTCCAAATAGCATTTTTCTATATGTGAAAGTTCCCCATTTTGTAGTAAAATTCATTTTGTGCCTATCTTCATATTGCACCATCACCTGATTGTATCCCAAATATCCATCCAAAAAGGACACCATTTGAGACCCGTTAACTATTTGCAACACTTCATCTAGTGAGGGTACTGGATAGTTATCTTTCTCCAAGGCTTTGTTCAAGTTCCGGAAGTCTATGCACAATCTGATTTCTCCATTCTTCTTCCTGACTAGGACCAATTTTTCCACCCATGTGGAGTGTCTGACTAGGAAAATGATCCTTGCAGACAACAACTTTTGGACTTCTTTGAAAATAATAGGCTCTAACAAGGCATTGATTGAGCATTGGAACTGTCGAAAGGGTCGCACATTTGGCTTGAGAGGGATGGTGTGAGTGATGATCAAGGTGTCATATGTCTTCAAGTCTTCATAGCTCCAATAAATCACATTATGATACATACGCAGTGCATCAATGATCCCTTTTCTTTCTTCTAGTGTGAACACTTTGCCAATAAACACATTCTTAACCTCTTTAGTCGTTCCTAGATTGTGAGCATCACACTAGTTGTCAATGAAATCTTTCTTTATTTGTTGATCTTGATCCCTTATTTGATCCAAGTCAAATATTTAATCCAGCTAAACCACACCTCATGGTATTGTGTTTGTTTTGAGATCAATGACTCCTATGTCTAGTTCAGCCTCTTCAGGCTCTGCCTCATCAATGATCTGGGTCGCAAACACATCAGAGTTGGTAATTAAATCCAAGATATGCTTGTCATCATTGAACATCTAAAATTTGGTAACATTATCTGGCACTGATTGAATGGAAGTAAGTTCAACAATGAACTTCTTTAGGCTAGCTAAGGAAAGAGGTTGAAGGGTACTATCTTCCTGGGCTAAGGCATCAATAGTATGGTTTTTTCTTTGAGGGATCAATTGAATGTTAAATGCATCTAAGCCTTCTATGAGATCCCATACCCTATGCCTATAATTTGCTAACCTTCTATCATGGAAAGAATATAGCTTCCTAACTTGCTTCACTACCAACTCCAAATCACCAATGACTTGTAACATTTTAACCTTCTTTCTTAGTGCCATCAAGAGCCCATGGACTAGTGCTTCGTACTAGGCCACATTATTCATGCAATAAAATTGGGGCCTATGAACAATGAAGTATGTCTTACTTATAGGGTTGATGAGTTCAAATCTAGCTCTTGCTCCTTGCTTGGACTTGGACCCATCAAAGCACAAGGTCCAAAACTTGGAGGAATCTTTGATCTCAGAAGTCATGGAGCTCGTTTCCTTCCTTGGCCATATATTTTCTTCAGCAACTTTGGATGATTCTATGGATTCAATATGGCTTCGGTTTGGCTGCACTGTTTGGAGTTCCCCCTTTGGGGTGGCTTGTCCTTTAATGTGTTTGACTTTTGTTTGGCACAGGAAGCATTTGAATTCTAAGTGAGCAGCATTGTGTACCCTACACCAACTAGGTAATAGGAGCTTTTGAAAGTTCATTCTTTCTCCTAGGCTAAGTTGATCTTGCACACATTTCTCCATAAAGTCATGGAATCCATCCAGCAATCCTAGATTTCCATCCTCATAGGATTCTTCATCATATGATTCAATCATCATCTTTGTACTTTGAGGTGCACAGGTTAGGTTGGTAGAAGGACTACATAACACAAGAAGGACCTCTCCAGCCATTTCCTCTTCTTGGAATTCTTGTTCATCCTGATATGCCACAGGACAGTAGTTACCCAACTCTATTTCAACAAATAATACCTCATTTGTGTTGTTGTACTCTGTGATCAGGAACTTCATGTGAGGCTCCCAATCAATGCAGATCTGGTTTGGACATGCTTTCCATGGCAGCCATAAGTGAGAAAAATCTATTACATCATATTTGTTTAATGCCCGAGTGAAATCCCTTCGTAGTATGATAACATATGTGTTAAGAATGTCGGCAACTTGAATGTCAATCATCTGTTGTACCCTTGGATCAGCAGCAATCTACATGGGTATCATATTAATTTCTCTAACTATGTTTACTTTTGTCTTGTCCAACTGGGTCGCCTTCCATCGAGAGGGAGTTGAAACTATTCCCAGAGCTCTGCATACTGCCAAGGGCATGACATTGGTGGAAGCTCCTAAATCAAGCAGGCAGTTGTGCAAATTCTTTCCAAATATTTTGATGGTGGTCAAGAAGGGAGGGGTCTCCAATTTCCCCTGGAACAAGCCCATTGAAACATCAGCCTAAGCTACTTGAGCTTTGTCCTTGTCATTGGTTTTATCCCTAGTTTGTGCTTGATGTTGTTCTTTAACGGTTTGCTTGTTTATTTGTTGATTGGAAGGCTAATCTATTTATTTCCTAGGATTTCCCTTATTACTGACTCATTTTGTGAGTCATCAAAGGAGACCCTTTTTCAACAAGTACTTCTTGGATTGGTTTGGATGAGGCAGTCCCATTAATCACCCTAAAGAGGGAATTTCTAACTGTTGGGAGCCTAAGCAATTCAAAGGCCGACAGAAACTCACATTTACATAAAATTATTAAAAAGATTAATTGTACTTCTCAATTTGTCACAAGGTATAAAAATGAAAATCAATATATATTTTTAATGTGATAATAATAATAAATATAAGACAATAATTAAATAATAGATATTTTTTAAAAAATAACAATTAAAGTTTAATTTTTTATTAAAGCACATATAAGACAATAATTAAATAATAGATATTTTTTAATAACAATTAAAGTTTAACTTTAATTAAAGCACATAAAAGAATGCTATAAACTAAATAAAAGGGCGGATTCCTACAAAAGGCGAATTAAGGGGAAATTAAAATAAAACTGCAAATTCGTTTACTCTCAAAAAACCCTTGGTCGCAAAAGACGCCTCCCCTCAGGCAAGCGACATACCCCTGAGAAGCAGCGACTGCTATAAGAAGCTCGAGGGAGAATGAGGATGGGCGTTTTTTGGAAGGAGCAGAAGCGACTGAATAGGAGGCAGATAGCGATCATACTGTGAGTGCTCTCACTTAGTTTTTATGTTTAAATCCTTGCTACAGATGTATACATCCTGTGTGATTTATTGATTGATTACTGTTCAATTATTCAATGATTCTGTTCTTGTAAACTGGAAGCATTCGTCATTTTGAATTCCCCACCATGAAATCCACTTAGGCATTTTAGAATCACTCCCCGCACAGGAATAAGGATATATCTTTAGGCGGACTGAGGTCCGAGATATTCTCAGGAGCACGGATATCTGTGTGTTTCTCTAAAGAAATTCAATGGACCCTAAATGTTGACTTCGCCTTGTTGTAAATCTGGAACTATGAGCTGTGTCACTGTGTATTCGGGAGAAATGAATATGCTTATAGAATCATAGACGTTGTTTTTAACGTAGCAAAAATCATTCTGATTTTCTGTGTATTATGATTAGATTAATCTTCTATTATAAATGTAAAACATTGCTAAATCAGAATTATGATTTGTTATATCTCTGATCTGTGCAGTAGGAACTAATTAATTATAACCTTAAAAAAATGAATATTGTTCAATGAGTATCATGGTCTATTTCTTATTTCAAAACTCTGTATGTAAATATTATTGCACCAAGAATGAACACTTATTACTGCTGTATTATTGTCTGCAAATTAACTATCTGATCTGAGCATGTCATCCTATCAAGAGAGACGTATCATGTCCTAAGTAGATTGCCTAAAAACCCCATTCTCAACCCCTTAGGCCCAGTTAAGTGATTGGGCTTTCTTCTTAGCCCCTTAGGCTCTTGATTCGGGATTGGGTTGCAGGATTGGGGGTCCCACCTAGGCTTCAGCCCCTTAGGCCCTGAAACAGGGATTGGGCAATTAGGAGGTGGTAGGCCTTAGGCTACTTAGGTCTGTCATGATTCCTCTCCCTTAATAAGATACATGACTCCCTGAATGTATTCTTATTTCATGCAGAATGTGTTATATCTGTTGTTGGAACTTAGACATTAAAGCTAACACCTGGACATTTGGTTATGTATACAAAAACATGAATGCAGATTGAAATTTCTGAACACATCTGGGAGAGAAATAAGAACATCAGAGTCTTGATGTTGTAACTTCCCTCAGCCCTGCCAGGTAAGGACTTTTACAGTGGTATCAGAGCCACCCTTCCTGCCATCTTGTGGGAACTATGAAAACCTACCATAGGAGAGGCTCTAGGAACAACCGTGAGAACAATGGCGGTGAGGATGACCTGATGGATAATCCCCTAAGGGAAGAGTTTAGAATTTTTATGGAAAATAATGAAAAGAAAACCCAAGCCTTATTAGAGCAAAATGAAAAAAATAGCCAAGCCTTGCTTCAAGCCCTACAAAATCTGAGTAGTTGCAACAATAAAGAAGCAAACTCTAACCATTCCGAAAATAATCAGTTCACCCCTTCACGAGACTTGAGCTCTAGACCCACCCGACCTCCTTTCCTGCAGAATGAAGAAAATCATAACCTTAAAACCCCCTTTGAGGACGTGGATGAGATTGTGGAAGCCTACTATAGATTAGAACCTGAAAGAAGGGAGCTAGTATCCTTTAAAGACTATTGTGAGGCCAAACAAAGAACTATTCCAAGGAAAGTGGAGAGAAACTCAATTGATAATGAACTTAAGAGTAGAGTAAGCAAATTGACTCTCCCCAACTTTAATGGTGAAGACAAGACCACTGCCCGATCATGGGTTCAGAAATTAGATACGTATCTTTCCCTCAGTCCGATGACGGAACCAAATGCAATAAAATTTGCCATGTTACACCTAACTGGAATGGCCCATGATTGGTGGCATCATGGACTCATAACCCAAGGACATCAGCAAATTAAAACCTATGATGAATTCACTCAAAAGCTTATAAAAAGATTTGATCAAAAACACCCGGAATGGTATTTTCGAGAACTCACTCAACTTAGACAACAAGGCACTATAGAAAATTATGCCAATGAATTCCAAAAACTAGCAGTCATGATTCCCGAAATCTCCCAGGAAAGACTCACATATTTGTTCGTTGAGGGATTAAAGGGAACGGTTAAAAGCATGGTAAGTGTTTTTGAACCCTCGCGCCTTGAGGAAGCTATACAAAAGGCAATGAAATATGAAGACAATTGGCCAAGGGACCAGCACAAGAAGTTCACATCATCTTCTAAACCTAGTCATAAAGAAGAAAATAATAGGAAGGAGGGAGGGTCTAGAACCTGTCAATGGTGCAAGGAAAAAAGGGACAGGGACCATTGGTGTAGGAAGATGGATGAGCTGAAAAGAAATGGGCAATGCTTTAAATGCCAAGGGAAATGGGCACAAGGTCACAGATGTGAGGGCAAGGCCCACCAACTCGAGGTATATTCAAGAGATGAGTATCCCTACAAAAAAGCTAGAATGGAGGAAAAGAGTCAAGCTATGTTAGCCACCATTTCCCAAGCCTCTAAACATAGCCCATTCCGCATCAAAAGTACAATCTTGGGACAAAGAGTTATTACCTTAATTGATAGTGGGGCTTCACATAACTTCATTGACCAAAGAATAGTAAACCAAAGGAAGTTAAGTACCCAGACTTTCGAAGGATTCGAGGCAGCAACAGCTACAGGTGCTAGGGTGCAATGCACTACAATAGTGCCCCAATTGAAGGTTTACCTAGGAGATCACCTCATTATAGAAGACTTCTATGTTGTTCCCCTAGATGCTGACATTATTTTAGGGACTCCATGGATTTACTCCTTAGGATGTTTTATGTTTGATCTTCCAAAACAAACCATACGTTTCAAACACCAAGGGAAAGAAGTTACACTGAAAGGGTTACCAGACGGATCCCCAAAGGTAGTTTCTTGTAAAAGAATGGAAAGGATCTTTAGGCGAGGACAAGGAGAGTGGGCTGCCCAATGTATGATACTCGATAAGAACAATACACAAGGGAAAACTATCCACATTGAAATCCAACCTATCCTCACAAATTACGGGAAGGTGTTTGAGGAGATTCCACCAGGTTTGCTGCCGAAAAGAGGATTTGAACACACAATCGAATTAGAAGAGGGGGCTAAGCCAGTCATAACCACCCCTTATCGTCACCCACATAAATACAAAGAATAAATTGAGAAAACTATTAAGGAACTACTCGACATGGGACACATTCAGACAAGCTCTAGCCCATTTGCATCTTCTGTGGTCCTCGTTAAGAAGAAAGATGGCACTTTCAGAATGTGCATAGATTATCGAGCACTGAACCAAAAGACCATCAAGAACCGTTATCCCATTCCCCGAATTGATGAACTCATTGATGAACTCCATGGTGCAAGATATTTTTCCAAAATTGATCTTCGATCAGGATATCACCAAATAAGAATGAGGAAAGAAGATGTGCCAAAAACAGCCTTCCGATGCCACTATGGGCATTTTGAGTTTCTAGTTATGCCATTTGGGCTTACAAATGCACCAGCCACCTTCCAGTCATGCATGAACCACATTTTCCGCAAACAGCTCAGAAAGTTCCTCCTTATTTTCTTTGACGACATTCTTATATACAGTAAAACATGGGAAGAACATCTCCAACACATTGAGGAAACACTCAAAATCTTGGAGCAAGAATCACTATATGCCAAAGCATCAAAATATGAATTTGGTTTGGAGGAGATATTGTATTTGGGACATAAAATAAATGCACAAGGGGTAAGCGTGGATGAAGAGAAAATTGTTGCCATCAAGGATTGGCCCAAGCCCAAAACTCTCACTCAATTAAGGGGTTTTTTGGGGCTATGCAGTTATTATAGACGTTTTGTAAAAGGGTTCTCCAAAATAGCAGCTCCCCTCACAGACCTAACCAAAAAGGGAGCTTTCTCATGGAATGAAGTAGCCCAACAAGCCTTTGAGAAATTAAAAGAAGTTATGAGCTCTTGCCCTGTCTTAGCCATCCCCGATTTTTCCTCACCCTTTGAACTCCAATGCGATGCATCTGGTGAAGGGATTGGTGCAGTCCTAATGCAAAATAAACACCCCATAGCCTTTGAAAGCCGCAAGCTTACTCAAACAGAGAGACTTTATCCCATCTATGATAAAGAAATGTTAGCCATAATTCATGCCTTGGCCAAATTCCGCCAATACTTAGTTTGCACAAAGTTTCACGTAAAAACTGACCATAATAGCTTGAGATATTTCATGCAGCAAAAAGACCTAAATGACTGTCAACAAAAGTGGGTTAGCCGTATACAAGCCTACGACTTTGATATTGAGTATGTCAAAGGGACCAACAATATAGTAGCAGATGCCCTATCAAGACAACCACACTTGAAGACTATAACCAGTATAGTAGCAGATTGGAAGTATGACATCATTTCAGAATATGCCAAAAACCCCCAAGCCAATGAAATCTTGGAGGGAAATTTTCCCAATGAAGAATACAAGGTAATTGAGGACATCATCACTTACAAGGGAAGAATCTATTTAGTGCCCAACTCCAAAATTAAGGAAAAGATACTTAAAGAGTATCATGATAGCCCGCTAGCAGGTCACCAAGGATACTATAAGACATATAAGCAAGTGAGAGAGAAGTATTCTTGGAAAGGGCTCAAAAGGGATGTGCAGAATTATGTACAAGAATGTATGATGTGCCAGAGAAACAAGACAGAGCAGAGTTACCCAGCAGGGCTCTTGCAGCCTCTACCTATTCCCAATCAAAAGTGGGAAAGTATCTCCATGGACTTTATTACAGGGTTGCCCAGAACTCAAGGAAAAGACTGCATATATGTAGTAGTTGATAGACTCACCAAATATGCCCACTTCTTTGCCATAACAATGGATTCGACAGCGCACCAAGTAGCCGACCTATTTTTCAAAGAGATATTTAAGCTCCATGGCCTTCCAAGAAACATCGTCAGTGATCGGGATAGTAGGTTCATGAGCAAATTCTGGAAAGAACTTTTTCGATTATCAGGGACTACTCTTACACCAAGCACAAGTTATCACCCCCAGACAGATGGTCAAACCGAGATTGTGAATAAATGGATTGAAGGCTATTTAAGGAATTATGTCACAGGACAACAAAAGGCATGGATCAAATGGCTACATCTGGGAGAATATTGTTACAACTCAACACACCACATGTCCATCCGAATGAACCCCTTCAAAGCTTTGTATGGGTATGAACCCACTATTTTTGGAAGTCTGATTACTCAAGAAATTCAAGTACCCCGAGCTAGAGACTTTGTGCAAGAAAGCATGGACATTCTGAACACTTTGAAGGACAATCTGCACCAAGCCCAAAACCAGCAAAAGCTATATGCGGACAGACATCGCACTGAAAGAACCTTTGAGGTCGGAGATTTGGTCTTCCTAAGATTACAACCCTACAAGCAAACTTCCATCAAGTCCAACGGAGCAGAAAAGCTAAGACCTCGGTTTTATGGACCCTACAAAATTACAAGAAGAGTGGGGGAGGTAGCATATGAACTAGAACTACCCAACAACAGCCGCATTCACAACATTTTCCATGTTTCAAGGTTGAAGAAGATGCTCGGTAAACAAGTAAAATCTTGTGAAGAACTACCCCCCTTGGACGACGAAGGTAAATTGATCTTGGAACCTGAAATCATTCTGGATAGAAGAGACAAAAAGTTAAGAAGTAGAAGCATCCCAGAATTCTTGGTAAAATGGAAGGGCTTACCAGAGGAAGACTCTACATGGGAGAGCAAAGAAATTCTCCATCACCCAAATCTCCAAGTTGCTTGAGGACAAGCAAATCTTTGAGAGGGGGAGACTGTCATATCCCCACAGAAACTCACATTTACATAAAATTATTAAAAAGATTAATTGTACTTCTCAATTTGTCACAAGGTATAAAAATGAAAATCAATATATATTTTTAATGTGATAATAATAATAAATATAAGACAATAATTAAATAATAGATATTTTTTAAAAAATAACAATTAAAGTTTAATTTTTTATTAAAGCACATATAAGACAATAATTAAATAATAGATATTTTTTAATAACAATTAAAGTTTAACTTTAATTAAAGCACATAAAAGAATGCTATAAACTAAATAAAAGGGCGGATTCCTACAAAAGGCGAATTAAGGGGAAATTAAAATAAAACTGCAAATTCGTTTACTCTCAAAAAACCCTTGGTCGCAAAAGACGCCTCCCCTCAGGCAAGCGACATACCCCTGAGAAGCAGCGACTGCTATAAGAAGCTCGAGGGAGAATGAGGATGGGAATTTTTTGGAAGGAGCAGAAGCGACTGAATAGGAGGCAGATAGCGATCATACTGTGAGTGCTCTCACTTAGTTTTTATGTTTAAATCCTTGCTACAGATGTATACATCCTGTGTGATTTATTGATTGATTACTGTTCAATTATTCAATGATTCTGTTCTTGTAAACTGGAAGCATTCGTCATTTTGAATTCCCCACCATGAAATCCACTTAGGCATTTTAGAATCACTCCCCGCACAGGAATAAGGATATATCTTTAGGCGGACTGAGGTCCGAGATATTCTCAGGAGCACGGATATCTGTGTGTTTCTCTAAAGAAATTCAATGGACCCTAAATGTTGACTTCGCCTTGTTGTAAATCTGGAACTATGAGCTGTGTCACTGTGTATTCGGGAGAAATGAATATGCTTATAGAATCATAGACGTTGTTTTTAACGTAGCAAAAATCATTCTGATTTTCTGTGTATTATGATTAGATTAATCTTCTATTATAAATGTAAAACATTGCTAAATCAGAATTATGATTTGTTATATCTCTGATCTGTGCAGTAGGAACTAATTAATTATAACCTTAAAAAAATGAATATTGTTCAATGAGTATCATGGTCTATTTCTTATTTCAAAACTCTGTATGTAAATATTATTGCACCAAGAATGAACACTTATTACTGCTGTATTATTGTCTACAAATTAACTGTCTGATCTGAGCATGTCATCCTATCAAGAGAGACGTATCATGTCCTAAGTAGATTGCCTAAAAACCCCATTCTCAACCCCTTAGGCCCAGTTAAGTGATTGGGCTTTCTTCTTAGCCCCTTAGGCTCTTGATTCGGGATTGGGTTGCAGGATTGGGGGTCCCACCTAGGCTTCAGCCCCTTAGGCCCTGAAACAGGGATTGGGCAATTAGGAGGTGGTAGGCCTTAGGCTACTTAGGTCTGTCATGATTCCTCTCCCTTAATAAGATACATGACTCCCTGAATGTATTCTTATTTCATGCAGAATGTGTTATATCTGTTGTTGGAACTTAGACATTAAAGCTAACACCTGGACATTTGGTTATGTATACAAAAACATGAATGCAGATTGAAATTTCTGAACACATCTGGGAGAGAAATAGGAACATCAGAGTCTTGCTGTTGTAACTTCCCTCAGCCCTGCCAGGTAAGGACTTTTACATACTTCTTGGATTGGTTTGGATGAGGCAGTCCCATTAATCACCCTAAAGAGGGAGTTTCTAACTGTTGGGACCCTAAGCAATTCAAAGGCCGACAGGATTAGTTTCACTTTCTTAAATTCTTCTGCTACATATTCCCCCATTTTCTAAATTTATGCCTCAAAAGATCTATCTTGGGAGTAGCTAGGAGGATGGTTTTGGGTCTAGTTTTGTTGCCTATTCTTATTGAAGTACTGGGTGGGCACGTAAGGGTAGCTCAGGTTATTACTAGCATTTGGTTCAGGCAGAGTGCTAAAGTTATTAGGTGGGGTAGAGGTCATAAAAGGGCCGCCTGCTTGTCTATTCCTCAAGTTGTAAGGGGTTTCCCTTTGATGTAACATTTGGACCTCATCTTCATGTGGCTCTTCCTCATCTACTAGACCATTGTCTACTAAATAAAAAAGTTGGGATAAAGGGTTTTCGTTACTTACCTCTTTTGCTTTGTCATTCTTTGGAGCAGTGATCTCCTTCTCAGGCACATTTATTTCACCTCATGGGAAAGGAGCTTGATTGACCACCAGTACTGAGGAATCATATGGTTCAGATGGAACTATGTCTCGGCATCCCGCACCATCGACTGCATTCTGAATTTCCACTTGGAAAATTTTTGCTTCTATTTGGAACTTTGGACAGTCCAATTTGGAATGTCTGCTTGTTTTGTGGATGCAACACCACCCAGATAAGGCTGCTTCTACCAAATACACTCCACTTGTCATTTTATCAACATTAGCAGGTTGATCAAGAGGTGTGGGAATGCCTCCATTATTCGGCCTCATATTCCATTTGAACGATTATGTATTTGTGAAGGCCTTCTCTCTAAGCCTTGGTTTGAACTTTGGCCTCTCTCATAATTATGTCCTGATGAAGCACCCACATCACGATTGTCACAGTTATCTCGATTGAGTTTAGCTTGGATGCTTCTTTGGGAGGCTTGCAGTTGGTTATTTTGATTCCTTAAATGTGTCATTTCAGTAGACATCTTCTTGACCAATTTCATCAACTCATTTATCTAATCCTTTTATGTGTTGCGAGGTTGCGAGGTTGAACTCTGAAGGAAGACCGGCTGTACAATTGCTAGTTGATTTTGCTAGGCAAGTGGAAACTCAGAGCCCTATAGGTATGTAGGTACTTTGGGTTGTTGAGAGTAATCTTGTTTTTGTTGTGGTTGTAGGTAATGAGGCACTGGAGGTGCTTGGTTCAATGGCTGCCCTCGATGAGGTACTATCAAAAGCTATAGAATTTGATTCATCATTGGTGTTTGATGGGCCAAGGTGTGGGTGAGTCCTTGGATCTGTGTTGGATGGGTAGTTGGTCCCAATGAAGGCAATTGAATGACAATGTGTTGTCCTAGATCAGTGCTTGCTATGACCGCTTTTGCTTATGCATCCATCGACCTAGAAGGCAGTGGACGCATTCTCTTCACTAGTGCTGACGTGAGTTTGTCCAAGGTAGCATAGTAGACCAATCGAGTAGAGGGATCATCAACTATGTAGGGTGGAAGATGGATGTACCAATAAAAGGCCTCTTCCCCCAAGGAATAGGGAAAGCCAAATAGGACAGAGGAGATGGGTTATTACCGAGCCATGCCATGATGGGAGGCGAAGGTTGTGTTGGTTGTGCTATAGTTACTTGGGGCTGCAAAGGAGTAGTAGTAGTTGGAGCAACGCCTTGGTTGTGAAGTTTTGGGATAGCGGCAGTACCCTAGCTATGGGAGGTGAAGGGTTGGAAGGTAGTTTGGGATGGTTGGGATGAAGAGGATGTTGCCAAAAGTGAAGGAGAACAGTGGAGTGAATGGATGGAAGGAGAAGGTGAGGATGGAGGTGAAGTGGGATGGGCAGATGAGGTTGAGGCGAGCACTTCCCTTTTCTTGGCTCTCCTAGCCTTGGTAGGGAGTAGTAGCTCTTGAAATTCCCTTTGTCTAGTGTAGATCTTAACACTCTCTGGAACCTCTTAGGGGAGAAGGAACCAATTTGATCCAGCTTAGCAAAAATGTTTCCCTCCTTCTAGCATCAGTTCTATTGATGGGTTTTTTTGCACTTCTCAACACAAGGAACACACAAATGCACTACCTCTCTTGAAAGATAACCTCCTACAAACAAGTTGCAGAAAATTATCCCAAGGTCCCTCAGGTGTCAGGTCATGACTCGCAAAAACAACTCAGCTGATTGATGTGATTTGTTGGTAATCACAAAGGGCATTGATAGTTTACTAAGTTTGGAGGGAATTGGATCTTCAAATGAAGTTTTGTGAGATTCTGGAAGTGAAAAGCAATTACTGCAAGTTCAAAACAGTAGTCTTAAACTCCATGTTTATCATTAGATTTGTCATTACCATGATGTTGTAACTTTATCTTAACTTCTACTTTCAAAGAAAATTCAAAAGGGAAAAGGGATAGAAAGGTTTCTAGACCTGCAACTAATGTTGAACAGTAATAATGGAGGATGCTACAGTGGATAGCCTTCCTAAAATTGAGTTCCACTTAACCCAAAATAGTTAACAGTCTTATGAAACTAGTGCTATCTTCTAAGGTTTGCAGATTTTCAGCTATCCATTCACCATGAAGCATGAATAATAGATGAATTTTAAGTTCAGCAATAAGTTAATGTTTAGACTAGCTTTACACTGTTGTTCATCATTAATAGACATCAAAAAGCATGAACATGAAAGGCATCAACACTATAATAGTCTTCACTATCAATATGTAGCATGAAACTAACTACTAAGAGAAACTTCAAATACTTAGAACAACAAACTAAATCTACAAATTTTGAGAAGATGAATCATGCAACATGTGAGAAATACAAGAATCTGCCAAAATAATGTAATTCTCATTAAAAAATTTACAGCATGCCTTTACACAACAACTCAACTCTCTCTTGAAAATGAGAGGAGACCCCTATTTATAGTCTTCCAAAAGTGAAATGAATGGCCAAGATTTACTTTCATTGTGTGGCCAAGATTCATTTTACATTGGGTGATCCCACAATAGTGGTTTACAATTTTTGGCCAAGCTAGACACTGAAATATTTTTTTTAAACTAAATCTTCACATTTAGGCACCTATAGCAGCTAAACCGTGAGGAATTTGAAGATAATACAAAATAGAGTTTATTGACATTTTTTCTGTAGATTCTAAATATATTTTTTCAAAAAATTTGGAGTCAAATTGCACTTATTTTTCCATCTCCCTCAAAAACTAGTTTTTTTTAGAAAACAACATTTTAAAAAAGTGATGCTCACCATATAACGCATAACTTTTTATCCATGAAGGATAAAATTCTAATTCTTTTGAATTTATATTTTTAACTCCAATATCTAGTGCTTCCACTTGGTTAGATAATTTTTATTAAATATTTTTTCTTTAATCAAGTTTCAAAGTCAAACCAATTACAATTCAGACATAGCGCAATCGTATAACACGTAACTTTTTTTTGTATGTATTGAAATTCAATTATTATTTTTGTTGGATCAAGCACTTCAATATCTAGTGCACTCATATTTTTCAAATTTTTGTTTTGATAATATGCTATTTTTCGACATGTGTAGAATAGAGAGCTTGATTTTTGGTGAAAAACCTATGTTTAATAAAACTAAAAAAATACATAATAAAACACAAACATATTAAAATTATAGTCGTTGGATAGCTCATTCTGAGGAATACCTGATTCCAGTTGGGTTTGTGAAGTCTCCTCCATTTTCGTCCTCAACCCAAGCTTCGAAACGCAAAAATTTGGACTTTTTTATGCCAGAGGATGCCAAGGTGGGATTTAGGGATTTTGAGCGAAACAAGGGGGGTTCGAACAAACCCCCTAGGGTTTGCTCAAACTAGGGTTCATTTGAACCCTAGTTCATTCGAACCCACTCCCATAAAGTGTTTTTCTTTGGTTTTTTGGCAGGAATGGGGCCCACCTTGCATTTAATTGGTTCGCACGAACCAGGGTTCATTTGAACCCTTTTTTGGTTCGCTCGAACCAAAGGGTTCATTCGAACCCCCAAAACCAATTTTTTTTGTATGGGGTCATTTTTTCCACTTTTCCTTCCTCACCCAAATTGTAAACCACTTTTGTGGGTTTACCCCATTAGGGTTTCACCTACCCCCAAAATATATCATTATAAAATACATTTTTGTCTCCTTCCTATTTTGTCCTCTAGTGGCTCTGACACTGTAGCAGTTTTGTCTTCTACTGATTGCCTTCTTTTTCAAGCTATACTGTCAAAAACTCTTTATCAATCACTAGATTCCTTGCATTTTTCTAAAAAGTGGCATACTCCACAAATTTCCCAATTAAGGCCTAGAGCTTATCCCATTCCATGATGTCTGATTGAAGGATCTAGAAGGTCGTCCTTTTAAATCTCCCAGTGATCTACTCCCAATACTTGGTGCACCTAGGCGTGGCCTTAACAACCTGCTTAGATTGGGTGAATGCTCTAGCAGCAAATTCCATCAAATCTAATGTTAGCGCATTTACTGCCCCTTACTTCATTTTCTTGTGGAAGAATGGCTTGATTTTCCATGGATCTAGTTCCAGGGTGGGCATGTCATAATCTTTCGTTGTCTTGAGGTAGTCCTCACTGTCAGTCTTGTGCTCCTCAACCCATTCGAGGTCAAGCTCAACCTCATGCAACACCCTTCCCAAGACTTATCTACTATGATCCAAGCCCATTTTTCATGTCTCTACTAGCCAGTCATCATCTTCGACGAGCCCCAGTTCCTTTTCCCATGTCTTTTCAAGCATCTTAAGAATGGCCTCGAGCTTAGGATAGGTGATCCTATACAACTTGGTGAACCTATGACACGTTTTCTTATACTTAGCTTCCAACTACTTTTGCAAATCTCAGAATTTATTGAACATTCAAGGAGCTTGGCGAATGCCCATGTCACCATTGTAGATCACTCGTTGGAACCAATCCGATGTGGCCTTGGTCCAATTTTTCATTTTTTCCATTCTATTAAGTTCTTCTTGGGAGAGAAGAGGGGGCACATGTGATGTTGTTGGAGCTTCTTCTTCCAAGGATGTCCATTGCTAAATGTAGGCGGTGAGATCCGCCACTTGTGCTTTTAATTCCTCTTTAGAAGACTAATCCTTGTTCATTTGTTGCACAATTATTGCCACCGACCCCTAGAACTCATCAATCTTTTTTTCTCTGGTTGTTGGGCCCAAGTTGATGGTAGAGATGTTATAGCTGGCTCCTTCACCTTTGTCTCACACGGGCATAGCAATATTTATTGTTCTTAATCTAAAGGAATCAATTGTAATGTGAGAGCAGACTATAGGCTTCTTCTCCTTCCTTGTTTTTGTCTGTGCTATAGCCAATATTTCCTTGAGTCGGGCCATTGGATCAATGACCACAGGGGTTTTCTTTCTTATTTTCCTCTCTATCCAACTGGGCACTTTGGTTTCTTCTTTAGGTGATTCATGATCAACTTCCTCTCTTTGTTCATGTTGAGGTTGTTTCTCTTCATGGCCCGGGGCTTCTTGATCTGTTTTCTCTTCTTCATCTGAGTCCTCTATTTGTATGGCCTTTTCCTCATCTAGCCCAGCGGAGGCTATGTTCTTTTCAATGACATCATCCTTTTGTGGTACTTTCCCCTCTTGATGTTTGAGCTCAGCACGATGCTTAGGCCCGAGGCTCTTTCGTGGTGCATCCTCTTCTTCTTTATCTTCTTCTTTCTCTTCTTCTTCCTTTTCGAGAGGCACTTCTTGTTCTTGGATGGAGGCCTTGTCTTAGCCAATTGGTGGAGGCTCTTCAAGTATCTCCACATTGACACCTGTATCATCTTTCTCTTTAGAAATTTGCTTCTCAGAGTCGGCCTTTTCTCCTACTTCCCTGAGTTTCTAGGACAACTCATCTTCAAGCTCCTGATCTGAGGTTTCTATTACATATCTTTGGTTGAGAGCATCAGTATCCTCCTCTAAAGAGTGAATTTTCTTCATCATATGTCACCTTATCCAAGTTTATGTTTAACTTTCCCTCTGGGTGTTCAAAATAGTCATCTTTAAAAGGATCCTAGGGATCTTCAACTGCACCTTTAGCATCCTCCCTTTGGCATTTCTCCATTCCTTCAGATATTTGCATGGTAGCCTCCATCCTTGGTGGCTCTATATGTGGTGTAGGAATGGGCAGGCCAAAGAC
The DNA here is from genome assembly GCA_007258455.2 of Sequoia sempervirens. Lineage (NCBI taxonomy): Eukaryota > Viridiplantae > Streptophyta > Pinopsida > Cupressales > Cupressaceae > Sequoia > Sequoia sempervirens. Next base: position 375,633 of record VDFB02026318.1, read on the forward strand.
GATCTGGTCCATCAAGGCCTGAATAGTAGGATTCATAATCACCCCAAATATTTCAATAGGTATGTACCTTGCATGTATTTTTCAAAGGCATCTGGCAGGGTGAGAGGTGGCATAGTAGCAGTGGCAACTACAAGCATTGGGGCAGAGAGAGTGGACAATGGAGGAGGCAGCGAGGAGGACAATGACGGGGATGCAGTGGCTGAGGAGGAATCTAGTACTAATATTGGGATCATTGGTGAGGTGGAAGCGAGGTGGAATAAGATGTCCATGGTGGGTGGAGATGAAATAGGTATTGCCTGAGATGCGGGAGGTGGAGGAGTGACAACGACAACAGTAGCAACAAGAGCAAAAGTGGTAGGTGATGACTGTGGCCCCTCGGTTTCTTCTACTCCCTCATGCTAGGGATCCTCCTTAATTGTGCGCATCTCAATTACAAATCCCCATGATTTCTTTGCTTTCTTCGAGGATTCTCCCTCTGTAGCCTTCCTCGTATATACCTTGTGCTTGGGATGGCATTCGAGCGCATCCTTCCTTTTCTTCGATTGTGTTGCTTGAGGATATTTGGGTGCTTCCTCGGTTGGGGCAGCATTTGTTCCACTATTAGTTTTTCTCTTGAGCTCATCTTTGAGCTCGCCATAAGTTAATACAACACCTTGTACTTTGAGCTGAGCAATTTGGGAATCCACCCACTGTCTTGTCTGGTTCTCAACTGGTCATGTTACTATATCGAGGTCATTGACCTCTTCTTCATCCCAGTCTATCAATGGCAATGGCAAGTTGGCTACAACATCAAACCTTTCATCAACAATAGTGTCATCTTCTTCTAAAATTTGATCAGGTGCAGGGAACAAGTTTCTTGACCTCACAAATTGGGTCATCATCTACATGTAGTGCCTCATTCGCACCTCTTTATCATCTTGGAAATTGGATTAGATGTCTTCGATGTGGGGCTGGTGGGCATACTGTCTCTTGACCAACTTCTTTAATTTCCCATATGGGTCCATTCTCCCTCAGGTTGTATGGAGTTCTAGATGGTATTCCACTATCTTCTTTTTTGAATACTCTGCGCAGTAGGCAGTGGGATAGGCATACATTCCTTGCCCAAAGTTCAAGGGATATGGGATCACAACTCTATGTTTGTCACTCAATAGGGCATGGGCATTCTATAGTTATCTGGAGACCTCCAATAGGATCATTCAGTCATTGGGCTATCGTGGCAGCTTGTAGGGTCTTTGAGAGAACCCTTCTATTTTCATGTATGTAAATTTTGGGAATTGTATAAACAAGCACCCAAACCTCTGGATGAAGGCCCTAGCACTATACAAGACTCTTCTCTCAAAGTCTCCCCTAAATATTCTAATAATGTGCCCAATAAAGGCATCATTTACCCTCTGATACTCTTTCTTGAAGTTTCTCTATTGTAGCTAAGGGTAGTGGTCATATATTTTGAGGGTAGCGGTCATATATTTTGAGTTCTCCTCTCCCTGGATCCAAATTATTTGCAAAAAAGAGCCCCTTGTATGGGAATGGCTCTGCTAGTAGATACACCAAGTAGGAGGTCATGTAAAACTAAGACATTTTCTTCACAGCCATAAGTTGGTTATGCATGTTATCACTGATGATTTTATCCTAGTGAAACTTTGTTTTACCATGGATGATCTCCTCGATGAAGTAGAACATCCACTCCTGAAAGAAGGAAGTAGTAGGGAGGCCCATTAACCTACTTAGCAAAGTGACCAAGTCATGGTACTCCTCATGGAAGTCACTCCTAAACAGCTCTTATGGCACCTTGGCGACATTTCCCCTCTTTTCCTTCAACCAATGCTAGTTGATCAGTTTCTTGCATCCTAGAGGAACCACTTTCCACATATTCCTTCTTTGTTTCTTCCATCACATCGAATGTTGGAATATTGAATGTTTGGCCTATGGAATTGGCAGACAAATTTTCCAACACTCTGTCGTCATGGTCAATGATTTTTTTGCTGCTATGGTAGCATTCCCTACATACCATTAAGTTAGTTCTAGAGCAATGAGCATAGGTGGGAAGCCAATTGCCTTGGTGAGGCCACTCTTTCTAATTCTCTAGGCATTTTTCAGTCATAGGATGAATCATTACCCTGCGTCGAAAATCATCTATATCCACATGCCCAAGATTGGTATCTGATACTGAATCCCAGGTGGAGGTGATCTTGGAGGTGCACTCCACCCCATGGAACTGATACTTCACTTGATCCTTTTCCTCTTTCCCTCTCAGTGTTTTTGCAAGCTTCTTTCCTTTCTCTTTCTCAACAGACTTCCTCAATGGTACCGCAGCAAATTCCATAAATCTTGTATACAAAGACGCAATAAGCATATTCATATAAAAATTAGGGAAGCATTAGTCAAATCCTGCAAAACGAGGGTTAGATCCAGTAATCCATCACTAGGAGATCATGAAATTCATCAACATTCATCATTCAAGGCCTATTTGGATCAAATACAAGAATGCGGGCCTAGGGATGTGGGTTTCCCCGGCCTTGAAGTTGTTAGGAGCAATCAGGAGCAGGACGGCGTCGGGGTCACGGTGACCTGCAAACAGCCACCCGCAGTCAAAGTTCTGCAATGAGGGTTTGGAGGTCAAAATCTTCAAGGAGGCACTCAGCACGTGTGTGAGTCAGTTATAAAGTTCTTGGAGGCATCTAATTGGTCATCTAGCTCATGTGGGCTTGAGGAGTGCAGAGGCAGGAGGCTTCATGGACGTTCAGGGCTCTGTCGTTGAGAAACGGCGAACAGGGCACGAAAACCCGCATGATGAGCTCCATAGTGCGGGACCCACAAGCGGTCATGATGGCACAAGTAAACTTCCTTCGCTTTGATCATTTTGAGGTATGCAGGCAAGAACTGGCAGAAAGCCATCGTGTAAAGGCCATTTAGTAATGACGATGATGAGACGACTGTCCACATACAGCGGGCCGCAAAGACAGACCTGCCAAACATTTTCACTTAGTCATTTTTCCTCAGATAAGTTTGAACAGTAGGGGAGGGCACAGCTTTTGCATCGCGAGCAGAAGAGAAGGAACGACCGTTTACAAATGGCAATCAAGCAACGGCGGATCCCAGACAATGGCCCGCAAGGAAAGGTCTGCATGATGAAGTCTTGAGAGGAAATGGTCCTGACAGAGTCCGCAGTGCATGCAGACAGGGTTCCTCGGTCGCTCAGAACAGTAGAGGAGGCGGGGCAGTCTACAGACGAACACCCACAGAGATAATCCTGCACGAAGGAGTTTTACCTTGGCATTTTGGTTTAGAAACTTGAGATGGCGCAGAGAGCCGCGAGGTCCGCAAGGTAGAAGGGAGCAATGACCTAGCCGTTAATGAGAGGCATTAAGGCAACAGCGAAGAGCAGATGGCAGTCTGCACTAAACGGCCTGCAAGGAAAACTTAGCTTAGTGATTGCTTGCGTAGACTGTGGATGGCCAAGAAAGCAGTGGGGTTCACGATACAGGCGAATGCGGTGGCTTAGGCGTTAGGGGAATGAAATTCATAAAGCGGCAGTCCACAGACAACGGCCCGTATGAGACAGCCCGTATGAAGCATTAAGACTTAGTCATTTTCACTCGGCAGAGGAAAACTTGGAGGGGCCCGCGATGCGGGATGCTAGCAAAGAGAAGTCATTTTAGAACGGTTGTAAAATGATGGCCACCCGCATTAGCGGACGCACAAAAGCTTAGAAACCTAGGTTTTTTTGTTGAACATTTAATCATTTGAGTCTTAATTCAGACAGTGGCGATAAGGCCACGAGCTGCAAAGGGGGTGTCGCCACGTAAAGAACAACGATGGTATGATCCAGTTCCGCTTTGCTGCAAAGGGGTCGCTTGAATGTTTTAATCAAGTTTTAAATGATTTTGGGGGGTGAAGTTAACGTTTAGGAGAGCCGTCAGGCGAGGTTCTGGGGTTTTCCTCAAAGATTTTACAATTAATTTAAAACCCTACTTGCAAAGGATGCATTTTAAATGGCGGACAACAGACTCACCTGGAAATTGTAGAGAAATTTGATGAAAATCAGGCTTTAGATCTAAGTAGGTGCAATGCGGGCGCAGGAGGTTCGATCGTCATTCCTCTCTCTGACAGATTTCAAACTTGGTCAATGAAAATGACAGGTCAGAGGGATATTTATAGGAAAATTTTCATTAATGACCCACAATAGATATAGGTACATTGTTCGGTGGAGTAGCTGGGTGCAAAATTCAACGGACCGGCGGTGGGAAGCATGGAGCCCACAAGGCAAAAAGACCCCAAGGCATCGTCGTCTAGCGAACTTCAGAGAGAAAACAGTCGGGAAGATTGCGAGACCCACCATGCAGGCAGACATCCTGGGTCGGCCACAATTAAACAGCGATCAGAAGACAGCGCCATGCAAGGAGAAGCATGCAGCTGTGGACCCGCAGGAGCTACAGGACGCTAGAGCAAAAGACTAAGGGAAACACGCTAGGGAAACCCCGCAAAAGCCAAAGACTTGGAAAATTTTAGGGTGATGAATTATGGTCAACTGAGGATGATGACTTTAGGGCTCCTAACCACTTCGAACTCAAAATTAGGGGCACACAAAACGAGGTAAGGCAAAAAAAGAAGCCCAACGAAATCGAAAGAAGAGGGTCCTTGTTCTAAAGGGGGCGTGTATGCTATAGGCACAACAATTACAATTAAAAATGGAATTTTATATATATGGTAGTGATTACTATCTATGCCTTAGAGGTGTGTGAAATGCACCAAAAATATAGACTTTTGATAATTGTATGTACTCATCTTATGTGTTTTACTTTAAAAAGGAAATAAAATAGCCTTTTTTATGTACACTCACCATGATACCCCTTGCTGCCACTAATAAATGCCTAACAATGTAATTAAAACCTAAATTTAATTATGAGTTAGGTGGATAAATGAATGATAAATGAGACAACTAAATAAACTTTGATAAGTGCAGTTAGCTTTAGGAACAACAATGACAAATTAATGTTGTTGTCATGTAAAATCTAGTCTCTAAGTGCTTAGAATCATTGCTCTCAATCTTATGAATGTTTTGGGTTCTATGTAATCCCAAAACCTATATGGGTCAAATATGTGTCCCTTAGGATTAAACCTAAAAAATTTAAGGGAATCATTTTACATAAAGTTATGGTAGTGATCCTTTCATCTTTCCCTTCTTTATGTTTGATTTTGTGAAGGTGGTGTTTACAAACACCTTAGAAGAGATTGTCAATTACTAGGGTCAAATTCTTCTATGTCAAATTTCCATTAAATTGATCTTACAACTTTAAAGAAATGATTAAAGATAAAATGCACAAAATTATAGATGACATAGTTGATGCAAACTAAGATTCTTTGTCCTTTAGAAATAAAATATTTTCTATTACTTTTATCTTCTCTTCTTTTTTCCTAATTAAAGGAATGTCTTTAAATACAAAGATAACAATTATTACTACTAGCCAAAATAAATCAACCAGCCTAAGGAGGAGGTGCCCTAATCTTGTAAAATACTTAGAGACAGCAAAAGAATCGGTAGCAAGCTAGGAGGGTTCAAGCGTCTGTATGTGGAGACTGAAGCGTCTGTTGCAACAACATTTCTATATTGCTATATGATTCTCCGCCAACTTTCACTGAAGCAATCGCCTTGTCTTTTAACTTTTTCACCCTAACTCTCATCTCTCTGCCTTCCTCCTCCTCCAAATTCATCAACTTCCTCACCAACGCTTCCACCTCTTCTCTTAAAACGTTTTCCCTCATCTCATAACCGACCTTCCAAACATCAACTACAAATCTTCTGTTTGTCGGTTGGTCTGCAAAGAATGGCCAGCATATCATGTACAAATCTTCTGTTTGTCGGTTGCTCTGCAAAGAATGGCCAGCATATCATGGGGGCTGGGCTTAAACGTCACACACTAAGCGTTGAACGCTTAGTGTGGGCCCCTCCAATCTACAGCCCCGTTTCCCTGTTTCCGTTTCGCTAACTACCAAATGCACCGGCCATACACAATACGTCATGTCATTATCAATTATATCCTGGGTTCGTAGCATTTTTCGGGCTGTTGTAAGGTACCAGTGAACTTTACCTCGCCCCCGAGAATATAAGTTAGTGTATTAACTTATATTGTTTTATTTTACTTTTTATTAGGTAGTTCTATTTTTAATTGCTTAATAAAATATATTGTATAGTTTTATATTATATTGTATATTATATAATGGTTTTTTATTATATGTGTTAAATTGAAACTAAAATTGTTTAATTTAAAATATATTTTTACTAAGTATATTATTTGAAATTAAAATTGTTAAAGTGGTTATTATTAAGTGTATTTATAAATGAATTATATGGTTTGTATTTTTAAGCAAATTAAATATTTATATTTTATAAAATTTATATGTTTTATTTTAATAAAATAAAATTTTAAAAAAAATTTAGAGTAATTTGATTAGTTAATGTATTTTATTTTTTATTATTATCTTTTTTAAATTGACAATTCATCTATAACCACCAATTATTTAATCTTTTACTTGTTCTTTATTAGACACCTCTATTTTTAATTGTATAATATAATATATTATATAGATTTATATAATAAAACATATAAATTTTATAAACTATTTTAATTACAAGTTATATTCTTAATAAAAATAAATACTAAATTAAACAATTTTAATTTGAATTTAACACATTATATAAAATTTAACATGCAATGTTTTTAACTTATATTGTTTTACTTCTTCTTTATTAGAAAACTCTATTTTTAATTGTATAATATAATATATTATATAGTTTTATCTTATATTGCATATTATATAATGTGTCCACATCAGTTATATGTGTTAAATTAAAATTAAAATTGTTTAATTTAATAATTGTATAATATAATATATTTTATAATTTTATCTTTAACTTGTATTGTTTTACTTCTTCTTTATTAGGCAGCTCTATTTTTAATTGTATAATATAATATATTATATAGTTTTATCTTATATTGCATATTATATAGTGTGTCCACAATAGTTATATGTGTTAAATTCAAATTAAAATTGTTTAATTTAATAATTGTATAATATAATATATTATATAATTTTATCTTATATTGCATATTATATAATATGTCCACAACAATTGTTAAATTCAAATTAAAATTGTTTAATTTAGTATTTATTTTTATTAAGAATATTACTTGTAATTAAAATATTTTATTAAATTTATATGCTTTATTGTAATAAAATAAAAATTTAAAAATAATTTTGAATAATTTGATTAGTTGATTTTATATATATAATGAATACTACGTTGTTATATTACATATAAATATTATAATATAGTATTTTAAATATTATATTATATATAATATTGTTATAATATAATATAAAATAATATGTTATATTATATATATTTTTTTATTCAAGGGGTAAGCACTTTGGATGAGAGTTATGAACTGGAATACAACCATTCAACAATACCACCCCAATGGGGTTTCAACCTTGGTGGCAAAAACAACAATGCCACCTATAAACCATCACACCATGCCAAGCTAGATATGTTATATTATATATTATATTATATAATAATATATAAATGTTATAATATATTATATTATAAATATTATACTGTTATATTAGATATAAATATTATAATATAATAGTTTAATATTATATTATACAAATAAGCATAATATAAATTTTGTAATGCATTAAAAAACCCATGTAGAATTATAATATTCAAACTATTATATGTGATGTATTATCACATAATATATTATATTCTTATATATAATATAATAGTTTAAATATATAATATATTAAATTATGTTTGTATTATATATATATTATACATTATACTTAAACTGTAGTATTATATATATAATTATATTATTTATAATATTATAACATACGTTATGATATATTATAAGATAATAATATAATATATAATATAAATCATAATAAAATATATAAATATTATATAATATAATAATATAATATAACATAAAAATATAATATAAAAATATAATATAAAAGTATAATATTATCATTATACTATATCTAGAAAAATCTAGTTTTATCATCTTCTTTTATTGAGGATTAAGCTATCATCAACCTTATAAATCCTATGTATTTAATTACTCATAATATTATTTGCAAATTATTCCTAAGGGATGAGGAACTCCAACACTCCAAAATACTTAGATTAATTTTGATGAAGGATTTTGTGGGGTTTCAAATCTTTGAGGTGGATAGAAAGATGTAACCAAGTAAGGTTCATGATTAAAATTCTCTGTAAAATAATCACCTAGACATTTTAATAGTTTTTAAGCTTTGTGGTTTGGAGATGTCAAAAAAGGCATGAATGTATGGGAAATCCCAATAACCTAAAATCTAGAAAACTTAACACACAAAAGATTTCACAAGGATTCTAGGTGAGGTTTCAAGTACTGAGATTAGGTATTGTACACCTTATATAAAAAAAAATATTATAATATTGTAGATTAAATAAATATTTAGTGTGGTGCATGTAGGAGATGTGTTTAGCCACATTAGAAATTTAAATTAAATAAGATTAAATCATTTGTACAAATAAAGTAAAATAACAATACCAATACTTTCCTTTGAAATAATATAAAATTAAAATTTTCCCTCATATCTTTCTTTTAGCATAGTACTCTATCTTTTCTATAAGAATACATAGGATGAGACAGTTAACAATTATATTGTTAATACCTTGTCTTTTGGTTAAAATTTAGATTTATAATCACATGTTTATGAATATAAATGTTTATTACTATTTTTATGGGATCCCTTTGAAATAAATATTAATATTTTTATTAAATAATTTCAAGTACATTAATTTCATTTTATATTAGTGTGGGTTTGAAGGGTTGATTTTTTTCCCTATATATTATGTTATTTAGTCTTCATATTATTATAAAAATATATTGGAAGGTATGAAGTTCTAGTGCCTTCTTAGAAATTTAATATCTAATAAGATTAAATACTTGGTGACTATAGATCCACTTGTCCATTTATCTATGTGATGAATATCTAATTTTTTGACATTTTATTATTATGGAATGGTGGGTAATAAAAAATATTCAACTAATTTTTAGGAAAAAATTTAAACTCTTCAAAATTTATGGTAATTATTTTTATTCTTTTAATTATATTTTGATATTTTAAAATTAATTAGAATTTGTGCTATTATGCTATACTATAATATTTATTTATTTTATTAGGAATTTTAATAGTTAAGTGAAAAAAATGTGTTGCTATAAGTAGGATTTTCCCAATGCGAATAATTCATTTTCATGTGACATTTTCCTTCTTTTAATGTAAACAAACTCATCATTATAATAATCAAGTTTTCCAATTTTACAAAGTAAAACTTTTTATTTATTTATTAGACACCTCAACCCACCGAACAAGCATAAACAAAGATAGTGAAAGATAGATGGGCAATAGCCTAGCACAAACAGCACAAAAGAAAAATACAAACCACAACAAAAATTGTTAGCCTTACCATTCAACCTATAATTTATAAATTTCTAGCCCCAAAAAAATTGTTGCTAGATAGTATATATTTTTATTTTTTAAATATGAATAAATTCCTTATACCTTTATTAATACATCTAAAATTGTGTCATTATAATAATCATGTTTTCCAATTTTACCAAGCAAGACTTTTTATTCATTTTCCCTACAATTTGACTAGCAATATAAATGCTTTAACTTAGTGTACACAACATTTTATTGAAATATATTTTATTAAAATTTTATGTTGGTTTCATTCTTAGTTTTGATATTTCCAAAAGAATAATTGTTTAAGACATTCACTATAATAATTAAGTTTAAAAATTTGATCTCAACCCCTTTATATCAATGAATTATGGTTATTTTAAAATAAATGTTAATATAATAATTAACATTTTTTAACTTTATAAAGTAAGAAATTTTATCTCCTATGTTAATGATTTAACTTAGCTTATCTATTTTTATATTTTCCATTCTATTAAATTCAAATATATAAAATAATCTAATAAAAAATTCAAATAAATGATATATTTTTAATATATTATATTATTAATTTAACAACATATTATAATATTATAATATATACACTATATAATACCTATGTAACATATATAATATCTAATATATAATTTTAATATCATTATAATATTATAATATATATACAATATATATGTAACATATATACCATCTAAAATATAATTTAATATATTACAACTAAAGTTATAACAACAAATACAATCCTTAACTTAATCATTTGTTCTTCTTACACAACAGTCCCACCTCATCAATAATTTCATTTCTAACTTTTTAAAACATAACTATTTTATAAATTTTTAACTTCACTGCCCTAGCTCTTGTTTATTAAATGCACCTATCTATATTACATTATTAAAAGCAAAATTTATGTCCATATTTTTATAAAGTAAAAAAATAGTTTACTATTAAGTGAATAAATAACTATATGTTCTTCTCCATTTTTTGACTTGTATATACATAGATATTAATATTTAATATTTAAATACATCTATTATTAATTTTCATTAAATTCATCTACCTATATTATGTTATTAAAAGCAAAATTTATGTCCATATTTTTTATAAAGCAAAAAAATAGTTTACTATTAAGTGAATAAATAATATATGTTCTTCTCCAAAATGTACTTTAACATTGCAAAAGATAAATATTTAATTTACTTTGAAGTAATAGAATATTCTTTACCATGTTGAATATTATAACAATTTTAAAATTATTCAAAACATTTACACCCACTTTTAAGAAAAAAGAAATAGAAAACATTCCATACATATTCATATATTGTACAAAATAGATATATTTCTTGTGAATACAATCATAATATTTAACATTTAGAGGTACATTGGTGGGCCCCACCATATATATATATATATATATATGGTACATTCCATACATATCCATATGTTGTACAAAATAGATATATTTCTTGTGAATACAATCATAATATTTAACATTTTAATAAAAATACTTTAAAATTGAGAATGTTATTATTCTTTAGAGGTACATTGGTGGGCCCCAACATATATATATGGTTTATATTTATAATCTTCATTAATAATAGATTAATAATAAAATAAATTTAATATTCTTTGTATTAAAAAATATATTTAATAAATTTAATTAAAATAGCATTCTTATATTTAGAAATATATGTAAAAGATGTTGATATACTTATAGTTAGAAAAATAAAATTTAAGTTTGTTACTAGTAATAATAAAAGACTATATTCATGACCTGAAAAAAAAGTAAAGAAATTAGATTTTTTTAGTTTTAATTATAAGTTAGACTTTTTTTGCCCCATCTGTCACTATTATGACAACTATTGAATAATATATGCTTTAGGTAATTATTAAAATATTGTTAAGTGAATATTTTATTGGTTGAACGATTAAACTTTTTTCTTTTGCTTGGAATGCTTAGAAACATTATTAAGTGCAGTCTAAGTTAAATTGAACTTATAATAAAATTAAATTATTAAACATAAAAGTTTCTAAAATTTAAAAGAAAAAATTATAAAAGAAATATGTCAAATTATTAAACATAAAAGAAGTTTCTAAAATTAAAAAAATTAACTATAAAAGAAATATTATAAATTTACTATAGGCCACTTGAAGACTGTGTGGGGTAAGCATGGTTCAAATTAGCTTATTCTTTAATCTATGCAAATATTTTAGAATTTTTTTAAAATTGTTTCTATTTATAAATCATTTGAGTGTTTTGTTACTTTAATTTTAATTTTAAATAATATTCCCCTAATTTTAAATAATATTATAGGGATACCCCCTATCTTTCTTCAATTCATAATAGAAGCAATTGAATTAGATAAATGAAAAAAAAATCATACTTCACAATTTTAGGAAGTACATAATTGGAAAAAATGTGAGGATTTATGAGAGTAATTTCAACCATGATGAGGGTATTTTAGGATAGATCCAACATGCTACTAGCTTTCTCACTCTAAATTCTTTTATTAATAATGGATCCATTCTAGGCATAGGCTTCTTGTGCACTTTCTCATACACTATGGAGTAAAACTTCACTTACCATTATAATTTCCCCCTCATACCTATTATAGTCTTCCCAAACAATTTTGAATTCATTAAACACAACTAATTAAAATATAACTATTCTATAACTTTTTGGCAGCTCTTGTTACATAAGAATTTTATCTTTCTTTCAATTTACATAAAGTAAGAATTAAAGTCAAATAAATTAACTACCAATGTATTTAAACTTAGAGTTAAAAAACATAATCTAAGTACTCTTTTATTTACAGACTAACAAATATTTCTTACAATTTTTTAATAACTAACCATAAAAATTTAAAATCTCAATCTAAGATTCTTCTTCACTTAAGAGTTAAATAACACAATTTAAATTTTATTTTATTTATTTATTTATTAATATCATGTTTTTTATGGTTAAAATATGTATTGCATTATTTTTATTGGACAATGTTAATGCATTGGTTTTAATATATGTTAGTGGGTTTGATGGCCTAATAATTTATTCCTTTGTATTCATCATATTATAAAATAATATTGTAAAATAAGAGATGCAATGTTTTTTAGAAAATTAATATTTAATAAGATTAAATACTTGGTCGTTATAGATGAATTGTCAATTTAATAAAGATAATAATAAAAAATAAAATACATTAACTAATCAAATTACTCAAAATTATTTTTTAAATTTTATTTTATTAAAATAAAACATATAAATTTTATAAAATATAGATATTTACTTTACATAAAAATACTAACCATATAATTGATTTATAAATACACTTAGTAAAAACCACTTTAACAATTTTAATTAAAAATAATATATTTAGTAAAAATAAATATTAAATTAAACAATTTTAGTTTCAATTTAACACATATAACAGAAAAAAATTATTTAATATACAATAAAAAGTAAAATAAAATAATATTTATATTTTTTGTGACCCCCTTATATATAATACAAAAAAATAAATAAATAATATAAGTTAAAACATTAACTTATATAATGGGGGAGGAGGTAAAGTTCACCGGTACCTTATAGCAGCCCGACAAATCCTACGACACATTATATAATGGCTAATGACATGACGTATGGTGGATGGCCGGTGCATTTGGGAGTTAGCGGAACGGAGACAGGAAAACGGGGCTGCAGATTGGAGGGGCCCACACTAAGCGTTCAACGCTTAGTGTGTGACGTTTAAGCCCAGCCGAGTTCCACCCACTGTGCGTAAGAAATCCTCCCACTGACGGATGAGACAGAACCTTACTTTGTGGTGCCCAGCTAACGAAAAACCCTCGCTCCTTCGTTCTCTCCACAAACTTGCTGGGCAGAACGGCAGAGCGGCCTTGGACAAGATCAGGGCGGATAGCCCACAAGAATGGTTGATTGCTTGCCTCCAATCCCCACGCAAACTCCACAAGTTCTTCGTCTGACAACACAGTGATACTTCCGAAGCACACATATATCACTGATGATTCTCTTTGCTTGTCCAGCCACTCCAGACACGACTTTTCTTCTTTCCATATGCTGATGTTTGTGCCTGCAATCGAATCGCCATAGCCTGGAGAGCTGAGTAAAAGTGGACCGATGGTGAGCACTTTATTACCGAATTTAGCATTCAGATCACTCAACACCGGTCCTTCTAACTCTTGAAAGGTGTTAAGTAAAACTAAGGAAGCCTGGTGAGTGTTTTGTGCCTCCCTCATCACGTACTGAAACATATAATCAGAGGCCTCGGTTACTGTCAGAAGGCTGGGCAGATCTTTCACACGCAGAGCTTCCATTTCAGGAATACAAGTGATGACATCATTCTTGCAGCTTCCTGTGTCGTCTGTAACCCAACCACCGCCACTGGTTAGTGTAGAGGAAAACAAACAAAAAACAAGTTTTTATACATAAATCAGTATAAGAAAACCAGGAAATCTTATTACCTTTGAGCGGGATATAACCTTGGTTAATGAGGAGAGGCATATAATAATAGGCAGAGAAACCGCAGGCACTAGTTGTCCAAAATGCAACTCTGGGTACACCAAATTTGTCGGCGATCTGCTGTGTAAAAGAGAAAACTCCGTCTGAAATGATGATTGTAATAGGAGATGAAAACAAACTCATCTTTTCAACAATATTATTCACATGATATGGAGCGTGCTTTTGCAAGGACTCGCAGAGTTCGGGCACCTTCAGAGTACGTGGGTGATCGGGCGGAAGACCATCTGGAAAGCTCTCAAATGCAATATAATCAGTAGACGTTGGGATGAAGCGCTGGTGTGTGAAATCAGTGTTTACAAAGGTTACGAAAATGTCATTGGAAATGAGAATCTGAGCGAGCTGCATCATGGGGTTTAGGTGTCCCTGTGCAGGAACGGGTAGTAGGAGTGCATGCCCTCTAATTCTATCCATTACTACAATCACAGCCAAACTCTAACAAATTCAAATGAAGACTCCACTGAAAAAAGAAAGAAAATAATTGATACCGATTATGTTGTTTCTCAAAGAACTGGCGAGGAGGGATTTTTAGGAGGGATTTTTTATAAGGATTTTTCAGTTGTAGGTAATTTGAAGACTCAATTTTCAGCTATACGGTCAAGATTGCAGTATCGCCACCGGCATTAATGATTCCCATACAGCTCCCCTGGGAGTGTCCGAACTGTCTATGCAGCCTACAAATCCACCATTTGACCACATTTATTAATTAATTAAAAATAAGATTAATGATTCCCATACAGCTCTTCTGGGAGTGCGAACTGTCTATGCAGCCTATAAATCCAGCATTTGACCACATTTATTAATTAATTAAAAATAAGATTAATGATTCTCATACAGCTCTCTGGGAGTGTCCGAACTGTCTATGCAGCCTACAAATCCACCATGTGACCGCATTTATTAATTAATTAAAAATAAGATTAATGATTCCCATACGGCTCCCCTGGAAGTGTCCAAACTGTCTATGCAGCCTACAAATCCACCATTTGACCGCATTTATTAATTAATTAAAAAAAAGATACAATGAATTCTTCATTTTTAATTAATTAATAAATGCGGTCAAATGGTGGATTTGTAAGCTGCATAGACATTGCCCGAGTGACGGAACTAAATTATTCCATCTAATTAGTTTAGTTTCAATGCTACCTATTCAATTAAACAAAATTATTTCATTCAGTTGTGTAAATTGACTAATTTAGTTTCATTAGGTATTTAATTATATGAAAGTATTTCATCTGATTTTGTAAATTCTCTAATTTAATTTCAATACATTACGTATTCAATTATATGAAAGTATTTCATCCCCATGTGTTAATTGACTAATTTAGTTTCAATATATTAGATATTCAATTATATGAAAGTACTTCTTCTGATTGTCTAAATTGACTAGTAGTTTCAATATATTAAATATTCTATTATATAAAAGTATTTCTTCTGATTGTCTAAATTGACTAATTTAATTTCAGTACATTATGTAGTCAAATGAAATTATTTCTATCTGACTAGTTTGGTTAAACACACCACGTATTTAATTATATAGCTGCCTCCTAATACTGGTCAAACATTGAGCTATCATCACTATTTTCAGTGACGTGTAACTTTATGTATTTCATTCTTTTTTAAAGCATGGGTTGGGTCTTTAGATGACTTTCATTACTACTTTTATATATTTCATGATTATTTTTATTATTATTTTCAATATTGGAGTTTGAGATGTACTTTTTTATGACTTTCATTATTATTTTCAGTAGTATGTAATTTTTATTTTTAATTGTGTAAGAGTTTTTATGTATTTTGTTCTACTTTAAGTATGCGTTTTTATTTATCTAAATTAGGATTTGAGATGTACATGTATTTATATCATTATTTTCAATATTATGTAATAGGTATAAGATTTTCATCTTTAATTATGTAAGGTCTTTTATTTATTTATTTTATTATACTTTAAGCATGTGCTTCTTATTTAAATGAATTGGGGTTTGAGATGTGTGTTTTCATGACTTCTTTATTATTAATTCTTGTGGTGGAAACCATTACTTAAAATTGTTAGTAAAATAATTGTATTTAGATATTTTTGTTATAAAACATAATTGAAAATTAATATTATATAAAAGAAGAGGTTAATGAGAAATTATAATTTTACTTAAATTTAAGATGTCCATTAATATTTTTTATAATAAAATTTTAAATTCAATTTTAAATGAATAAATATTTTTAAAATTTTGAGTCGAGTGAAAACTTAGAAATATTTTTTACAATATAAAGGCTTAATTTTTAATTAGAAGTTAAATGTTTGTGATGATTTTTTTAATTTTTATAATTAAAAAATTTATTTATATTTTAATTAATAAAATTGAAATTTTATATTCTACTTATATAATTTTTAAAAAATATCATATAGTATAGTTATTAATAATAAATATATAGTTAGTTTAAAATATTGGTAAACATGGTTTTTGATAGAATATACATAGAAAATATACTATGAATATTATTAAGTTTTTGATTAGGGGTAGAAGCGGGTTTTGAAGGAGCTCGGAATCCTGTACATAACAGTTTTGAAGGAAACAGTCAACCTATCAAAGAAAAGCAAGCTACAAATAATATAAACCATAAACCAATAGCAGCCCCACAACAACTTCTAAAAGATTAGCAAGACTACACTCAATGCAACATACAAACAAGCAAGGGCCTGAAACCCTTTTACAACTTGGTTTTAACCATGACCATAAATCCAAACTTGAACATCGTCTGTTAACCAGCCTCTCAAATCATTCAAATCTGAGTCCAAAAGAATAGAGAACACAGTGGTGTAAACCACCACCAAAACCATATTTCCAAGTAAAACCAATAAGACCAAACACCCCACCTCAATAGGGGCTTTGCGATCCACTATTGAATAGTACAAGAAATCAGCTTCCCTATAGCACAAACCCATCTGGTAATAGGAAACCAACTCCATCTCCACCTATAAATGAGTAAGCTCCCCTCTATTGGAGACGATGATACGAACAACTAAACCACTGCAGCCAAAAATCACCAACACCCTCAACCTCCACCTCCATAGGAGAACCGCCCACCTCAATAAGAACATCAATTGAGGGAGGTCCACCTCCATAGGACCTGAGGGGAAATCCAGCACAGTAGCCAAGCAAACGACCATAACATCGTTCGGAAAGCCTTGCACCAGGATCAAAACCATCTGGGGTCTAGGATTAAAACTTGAGAACCACCCAGCTAAGAGAACATGGCCACAGCTGATCTAAATAGAGTCCAAAACAATAGGATCCTTCAGCCACCAAATCACCAGTAAAAAAAAACCCATAGCACACAGTGCAGCTAGGTAAAACTTTAGCAGCGACCACAAATCCAAATCATCCAGCTCCATCATCACCTCTAAAAAATAGAAGGCAAGACGGAAGCAACCTTAACCAAAGACAACAACTGGGGCAACAAAATAAGAATGAAACTCATCCAGCCAAAAGGACCCCACGAAAAACAAAGAAAATGGGCCCGACCATTGACATCTTAAGAAACTTAAGAGCATCCACAAAGTGAAGGAGCACAGACAGCCCATCCCAAAAAATGGAACAAAGGAGAGAAAACAAACCCTCGGGATACACCAATTGCCAAAGCAGACCAAGAAAAGCAGCATTAACCTCCAAGGAGAAATACCCATAACAGGCATCCCAACAACTAGAGGTCAACAACCACACCAAACCAAAAACACGAGCCCAGAAATGGCAGCTAACACAGTAGCCACAAAGCAGACCACCCACAAAAGAGAAAGGATGGAAAGAGACCCATCGAACCAACAAAGAACCCCTGGCAATCCAAGCAAAACACGAATGGAAAACAAACACCCCACACAGCCAGGAGAAAATAGAAATAAACTACCCCCTGCATATATAGAGACTCCTCCAAACAGAGGGCAAACCAAAAACTAAAGAAAAGCTTGGACACAGCACCAAATAAACAAAAGAGCAGAAGAGTGTCGCCACCGCAGCCCCAGGCACCAAAGAGCATCCAAATCCGACCGAGAGAAAGTCCCGCTGGAGCATGACAGCAAGAACAGCCACCAAAGAAGCCGCCTGCCTCGCCCAAGCATCCGCATCTGGATCATCTGCTTCAGCGTCGTCTGTCAAGTTGAGGAATTCAAAATTCCTCCACCGCCCTCCTTCCCACCCAAGCAGCTCCTCATCGCATTTTTACGGAATACCATAGTATTTTATGAATATTATTAAGTTGCATCATATAAATTGTTGATAATTATCGTGTTATATATATATAGTATAAGATCAATTCACCTCACATAAAAATCAGATCACTTATAAACATCCAACATAACAACTGTAAATACTTTACACATTGTCATGCATATTGCAAGTATAACTAATTCACCTCATGAAAACAGTGAAATTACACTTCCAAGAGAACCTGAGTTTCTACTAGTACTAGTGGTAATAAGAATTTACCCATATTTCAATAACTATTTTCACAACCATTCCATATTTTTTATTGTGTCTTCTTATCACACCCACAATCTTCTAAATTATTAATTATTGCTTGTCTTGATTTAATCACTCTTATTGATTTTGGATTTTTAAAACTCATATGCCTTAATATTTTCTAAGTTAGCTAAAAAATTGTATTAATATTTATAATTGCATCAAAATTTTATCTAATATATATTAGGGTGAGTACATATACCAGTGAAATAAAAAATATTAAATGCCTCATGATGTGCCTTCTATGAGAACAAGCTTTTTGTAGGATGTATGATTCTTCATTTACAGTGTAGGATTGTGATTGAGGATATAGACAACCTAAGCAACCAATATGTTGTCATGTCAACTATAGATACAATTGACGAGCAACACATAAATAATTAGCATGTGTTGATTATTGTAAGAAATAATTTATAAAGCAAGCTAGGAGAAAAATACAAAACAAAAGCTTCATATTCTAAACTATCACAAACCTCAAATAGAGCACAAAATGAAGTCAGATAACTATACAAACAAAGAAAAGATCACCATAAAATTATATTGTCAAGTAAATTTGCTTTAATAATTGAAATATGACAATGATGCACGTGAATATTTTTTGCTCAAAAGTTACTTATTTTGAT
Organism: Sequoia sempervirens; assembly: GCA_007258455.2. Classification (NCBI taxonomy): domain Eukaryota; kingdom Viridiplantae; phylum Streptophyta; class Pinopsida; order Cupressales; family Cupressaceae; genus Sequoia; species Sequoia sempervirens. The sequence goes on from VDFB02026318.1 coordinate 394,820, forward strand.
AGCATATAGTTACCATAAGATTGGATCCCAAACATGAGAACCTATAGATCTTATTTATATATTTTTTGGGAGGGAACATGAATGGAAAAGATGAGATTAGAAGATCGGTAGTGGAGAATGAATGAGAGGATTTTCCTATGATTGAGGACATAATGAAGAATCATGATTAACTTTATTTGAAATGAAAGGCGAAGATTACATTTACCAAATAATAATAATTTATTGCAACCTTAAGAATTTAGGAGGGAAATACAATTATTGGCTCATTTATTCTTGAGAATGGTGGGGGGAGGGAATAACATAATTAAATAATAAATTTATTTAATTATTTTAGCCATGTGACATGGAAAAGGGGATAATTAAATAATTTAAAATTATTATAATTATGTGAGAGAGAGAAATGACTAATTAAATAATAAGATTATTAAATTAGGTTTATGTTAGGTGGGTTGATGAACTAAACAATTTAATCATTTAGTTAATTTTGAGTAAGGTTGTACTATGTAAATTTAGGTGTCTACATTTTCTCTTCTTTGATCAATATGGCATCATATCATAACTAAAAGAATTGGTGGCATGTCAAAGAGAAATAAAAAGTAGAGATGATGAGGCTTTGATGGTAGGTTTCCCCATTCGCCTAGGAGAAAGGATATGATGAATGGATTGGAGAATGGTGCCCCATCAAGAGAGTTGTTGGGATAGATGGGGCTTAAGGGTCTCTTGAAAAGATAATTTAGGAGTGGATAGATGACAAAAGGATGTGTCATGATTGAAGGATAATTAATTTGAGATAATCAAGATCAAGATAATGTATATAGCATGATTATAGGATAAACTGATGATGGATTAAGATTGACATGTTGATTGATGTCAATTGGAGTGATTATTGGAAATATTTCATGAGAATACATGACTAATGATGATGTCTCAAAATGATTGGAATAGTTATGATGCCACATATTGATGGCTAAGAATTGATTGAGTATAGAAGGGAGGCGAGAAATTTAGGGGTGGATTGGTGAAGGATGGTGGAAAAGAGGAATGAAGATAAAAATTTATTAGTTATGAGGTGGAAAAGAGGAATGATGGGGTAGATGATTGAAAATGATGGCATGTTGTCAAAGTAACACATTATGCAAAGAGAAACCTATTTTTTTTGTACCACTAGTGTTATGCACCATGATATAATGGATCAAGATGACAATATGTCATGTATGTTAGGACTAAAACAAAGACACACAAGCTACAAATAGCTTAGTGATCCAAATAATACGGTGTTGAGGCATGTCATCATATGAATAATGAAGGATAAGTGAATGAGATGATATGGAAGAACAAAGTGATGCATGCTCATAGAAAATAGTGATTTCCTACTACACATGATGCCTATTTTAAATTTTTCCATTATGGTACTCACTCAAGGTAACAAAGAAATGATTTTCACCACTAGAGCAGTTTATTTATCTTTACAATTTTTTTGTTGTTTACTTTTTTAGATTTTTGACTTTTTTTCAATTTTTTCTAGATTTTGAAAGGAATATACTATGTGCTTAGGAATAAAAGTGATTAATATGCATAATATTCATGGTTTCATCTAGATCACAACCTTCTAGAGTGGCCAAACTATATGCTCCTAATAAAAAATTTCTTAATATATTGATGGGTATCATTCTCCATTACAAGGATCTTGTTGTTGGTGAGAGTACTATGGATACTGTTACCTCTTGGCATGCTAATCAAGCCTTGAATAAGTTGAAATTACTAAGAAAGGTTCCATCATAGCCCCTAAAATAGAGCATGCCACCAAGGAGGTTAGAGTAGGAATGAGGCTATGTGGAATTAGATTTTATACATGTAGATTTTTGGTTAGGATTTGGATGTCTAGATGTGATGCATGGGAAATGTTGGGATTGGAAGATGGATTTGAATGTGATAGATGTTGATGGGGATTTCGTATTAGTGTAATTATTAGGACCAACAATATTATTAGATGGTGCAATTTCAATCAAAGAAGTTGGTGCATGCTTGGTTGCACCCTTGTGACTTCATATTTTTCTTGCATTTATCACTTTATTTTTCTTGAGCATCCATATTTATTTTGTGTTATTTTTTAATTCTTTACACATATCACCTTTGATATTTATTATTCTTATTTACTTGATTTGGATTTGGCATTTGTTTTCTATTTGGTGTTTGATTCAAATTATTTGCTTCATGATGATTCTTCCCTTTGTATGGTGTTCTAAATCAATGGGTTTGGAGTTAAAGTGGATGGAAAAGGTTAGAGTTATCTATATTGATGGAAGAGTGCTCTTTGAAAGGACTAGGAGGGACATATTCCTTATGACCTCATCAATTTCAATGAAGGCTTGTTTAATGTCATCAAGAATTTTAACAAGGGAATCATAGCACTCATCATAGGTGTCATATCCTAGCCTTAGAGTTCCATAATTTGCTAGCAAAAATACTAGACCAAGATGGCCTTGCTCACAAAGGATAAGACCTTTTTCTTTATAGTTCATGTGGTAGCACATGTGCAATGGAATATGATACATATGCTCTTTGAATTAGGTAGCATACAAGTTTATTTTTATAAATCCATGTAGGATCAAAACTATTTATGTCTTCATTTACATGGTAATTATCATGAATTAAGGTAGTAGGCCCACATTGTAGTGTGAGGAGAGGATCTTTCTCTTTAGCATGAAGTTGACCAAAAGGTTGAGGGGATATGGGTAATTTGGTGACATGAAGGACTCATGGATCTAATATTCCCCTCATCCTTTATTAAGAATTTTGAGTGTAGGTTTTATGGGTTTTTACTTGGTAGGTGGAGTACTAGATATGAAGGGTGGAGATTTCTAGGATTGATATATGACATGAATTTTGCACGGTGGAATATTTGGAAATATCATAATATTAAGGATAATGGTTTTCATTTTATCCTTCCAACATATTGTACACACCATTTTATGGAAAATTTAAGGAACTAATGGTAGATGGATGGTATGAATTTCATGGTATGTATCTATGGTTGACCAAGAAGGATGTTGTATGGAAGATCCAAGTCGAGGACATGATATATAGTATATTGTAATGAGGATCTTATCTCAATCAAAAGATTATAGTACTAGTTGATTCTCTCTAAACATTATCATAAAATTTGATAGTCATCTAGTCTAAGGACCCAAATATTCTACCAAATATCTCAAATGTTACACCAACCAAAGAATACAAATATTTAGGATTGACCTATTAGCTATGAGCACACACTTTATTTTATGTTTGGATATGAAAACCTCAATATGAAGGAAATTGTGATGCAGAGCAGGGTAGTTAGGATCAAATTCAACTAATCAACACCTTTCAAGAGCCTTTTCACATCAATCAAGGTGGTTTCCTTCACAAATTAGTTTCATTCCTAGTAGTACTTCAATAAGGCCTATTTGGGCATAACTCTTGGAGTAGAAATAGGAATCAAAATGTAAACACATATTCAAATACCCTATTGGCTCATTCAAAACATATCTCAAAATGGGTTAGGGTTGCTTCACAACAACTTGGTCAAAAATTGACTATCCCGGTTTGAACTAGGCCTAATTTGGTGACTAGGCTTGTTTGGCACTAGGGCTTGACCTCAAAAAGGCTTTATAAAGCTTCCTTAACCTTTCCTTGGCTCTAACAAGGTCTTCACACATCTACTAACATACTTCAATTACCAAGCAACCCACCCTTGACTCTTTCAATGCTTTACACCACCTTTTTCATGAGTTCTTAGGTCTGATACATGATGATATCAGACCTTCAAGCTGCTCCTGCACGTACCAACTTTCAACCCAACCTCTGCACACTTGATATCTCAAAGAACACATCAAGACCTGCCATTCCACCGATTTTTATAATTTTTCAGCAGTGGAATGGGAAGAAAATCATTTTATTGTGCTCATTGTTACCCTAAACTAGGGTTTCAAGGCAGTTTGGAAAGAATATGCAATAACTTCCTAAATACTTAATGAAATTAAGTGAAAAAAAAATTCAAAAGAAAGTAGATTCATCAACCTATCATCTCTAATTGGTTTCAAGCAACAATGAGTCTGTACAGCACCATATTAAGCAAAAGAACAGGAACACATTGTGTTTTAGCTTTGTTCTTGATTTTTTCCTTCTATACTATTACATATTAAATCATTCGTCTTCATTTTTCCCTTATATTTCTCCTTATTCTTCTAACCTCCTTTTTGTTGTCCCTTTTTTCTATTTTTATTCCTAAAAGAAGACATTTTTCTTGTCCATCTCCACATAGTGAACCGGAGAATATGCTTTTTCAATATATCTTGAATATTTTCCATGATCATTAGTGTATTTAGGTGTCTAAATAACCCACATATATAATTCGTCAGTGTATACTTCTCTATGAAATATTTTTCCAACTGAACTACCCTCTTCCAAAACTCACTAGTATGCATTTTTTGAAGTAGTTTCATTGGATAATTTTGTCCTCCTCATAATAGATGGGATGGAACATCTTTTTTATAAGTTTCTTGAAGTCCTCCCACTTTTAAATCAAAGAAATTTTAGATATTTCTAAGGATAATGCATAGCTCTTTTACCATGTGAGATCATGGCCTAATAAATTTAGCTTGAAAAATGAAATTTGTTAGTGAGGAGTGCACTTCTAAAATCTAAAACACTTCATATGCAATACTCTACTTGTTTTGGTTCCAACGTCTCAATGTTAATCTCTTCATAATACAAGTGAATCCCAATATTTTATTTAACCATGTAAACCCTTCATGTGGGTGACTCTCCTTGTTCTAGTTCAATATCCACTTGCTCTTCTTCTTCCCATGCTTTACAATTCTTATTTTCTAAAGCAATCCCTACATCAAGCTCTCAATCTAGTATATCTTTCCCACTAAATCAAATATTTTTCCGCATCTATGATTTTTTTTAAATATACTTCATCTTATTTCTTAACTCTAGTCATTGCTCTTATAGCCCTATTCCATAACCTTGTTAAAATCCTGGGTTCATTAGGAACTAGATTCTCACTACTAATCAGCCTTATAGATGGTATAAATTCTCCACAACCCTAATCAACAACTAGTTTTTTAGGCTTTGATATAAATTGATCCATAAATTATAGGATTATTGACTCTAATGGCTTATCAACTATGATTTTTAAAGTCAACATTACTCTACACTTATAAAAATATACCCTAATGGCCTTTACTATTCCTATTATAGTATTAATTTTTCTAATCAATAAATAAAAAACCTAAAACGCACACAATAAAAGATTTTGCAACACAATAATCAATCATATAACACTATAGTTTTCCCTAAAAAACCCACAAGGGTAGAAAACTCTAGTAAGATTATGCTTGTGGTGTCTCATTCACTACACAGTGCTATTTCATGGAGACCATGACATATCAATGGTCTTTTTAAAGTATGTACAACAAAAAATATAACTATCATGTCTCCACACAACTTATTGCACTCTAGAACTATAATTCATTAGATTTCCTTCAACATTGCAATAAGAGTGTCTTTCAAAAGTGAATTGAACCTCATAAAAGTTTTTTTTATCCCTTTTTATAACCCTTGGCATTAGCAACAATAGAAGATGAATCAATTTCCTTAAAATGGAAATGGCAACCCAAGCATAACCATCTAACCATCTTTATAAAATCCTAAACACTTATATACAAAGCCTAATAGCCTTCAACAAAGGGAATCCAAGATTTTTTTTATTTTCCAAGTTGTCATGATCCTCCATGGATCCATAGAATACAAATAATTGCAACTATGGAAGATTAATATCCTATGTAACTAATGTTTTCCACCTTATCACCACCCAACATGGGAAACAATAAATAATACCTCTCTCTAATTAAACAATTTTTATCTAAGAAACAAAATTATTCTTTTTGTGGTCTTCCACCCTAAACAACTCTCAAAAATAATAATAACCACACTAGTTTGAAACAAGTGAATATATAGATTCATGGTGCCAAAATATTCCAATGGTGTTCTAGACCACTGCCAAAGATCCACACACATTTTATCTACTCATACACATATAATTCATTTGAACATTCTCCATATCATTGAAAGCAATGGAAATTGACCTAATGTGATCTTGGCAAAAGAATAATCCTCGTATAACTTGTATGAGATCTAAAAAATGCTCCTAAAGTGACCTCATATCTTTGAGAGTGCAAGATATAACACTTGGAACAATCTATTATCAACTATAGCAACTTGCATGACACTTGTAGCAACTTGTTGCACAATAGTTATAGTAACCCATACAACAAATGTAACACTATTACAAATGATTATATAGTGTGAACCTTACTTTGGAACCTCCCCATTCAAAATACAACCACTTTAAAATCAACTTTTAACAAGTGAATGCTTGGGTAGATACATTTTTTTTGTCTATATATGGAGTGTCACCATTGGAAATAAAGGGAGAATATTTTGTGTAGGGAGATGTTAGAATGTTGCACAAATTTCTTCAAAATCTAGGCATAGATATTAAGGTGCAAAAATTATCTTGTATTTGCAATAATTTTTATTTCAAGGCACTAGATTTCTAGGAGATTTTTACCAAGGGTTTCCCTAGCATAAATTATCTATGTTTATTTA
>VDFB02026319.1:0-14218 GCA_007258455.2 Sequoia sempervirens
CTCCAGTATGATCTCCCCTGTACTAAGATCTTCTTCCATTCATGATGAATAGCTGTAAATTTTTTTCAGAGTCACCACTCACTTTTATCAAAAATGAGAAAATACTTGATGTTTCTTATTCCCAGCAAAGTCTGTATATAGTTCCTGACTCTATGATTAAGGTCTTGATTTTGAATGTATTCCCTAGTAGAGTCACCAATTTGTTAGCTCTCAAAAACATAGGTAAAGATACCTCAAGAGGATGCCAATCTCTTGATACATTTTAGGGTAACAGGCAAGGTCAAGAGAACTCAACCTTCTACTCTTCAGGTGTTGTTGAACCTAGGCGGGTGTACCAATCTGAAAGAAGTAGACTTAAAATATGATTATATTCTTTGCACAATGATTTGTCCACGATGGCAGATGGAAGTGAACAAATGGAACCAAACTTGATAGCAACAACAATCCTCTAATCTAAATCCTAAAATGCTTAATTAACATATATAAAGAAATTGAATTTGTTCAAAGTGATGAAATGCAGAGACCAGTGCCTTGTTTGGTATGCGGAGTCAAATGAGATCAAGATGAGCAACACTTCTCTAGAGAAAACTCAAGTTATCTGGAATATATATATTCTATTTATAACTTGTATAAACACACATTTTTGTAACTACTAAGCTCTACTTTAATAATCCAAATGAAAATCTTTGATTACTATGATCAACTAAAAGGATTTAGTCTTTACTTGAAAGAACCAATTGATTACTCACACAGGTACAACAATTGTGTATTGATAAACTAAACATAAACTTGTTATGTCAATTTAAACAACCAGAAAGCATCAATCTTGGAGATAACTTAGCAGTATTTTCATTAAATTCAACAAATAATTGACACCAGAAAAATGCAACAACATCAATTGACTTTCATAAATACCTCCATTCTGAAATCATGCAACAATAGTCTCTTATCTGATAATTTTATTCAACTATTCCTACTTGTTGTGTATCGAATATCTAATAATTGGTCCTCCTTTTACAATTACAAAAATACCTATTTATTTACCAGTACGAGAAAATAAATCATATTGAAAATCCATGTCGGCCTAGCACAAAATTCGGGCTCAAAATATGTCAGCCTGCAACGGTTCTCAAGTATCTTCATGTCAGCCACATGATTTGTATTTCAGTTATTCACAGTGAGACATTCGGCGAGACATATCGCTAACCATGCTGAAGGCAATTCAATCGCTAATCATCTCGTGTTCACTATGCTCACATTCGTTGTGACATGTCTGAGTCGAGGAGCTATCCTGTAGATCAATTTATGTTTCCCCGAGAGTGCTTTTACCATTCACATGTCACTGAGACCTTCCGTTTGTCACACCGAGTAGTTATGTTTAGTTCTATTCATTTTCTCCAAGACATTTTGGCCCTCTTATCGACAAAGACCTCATCGTGTTATCAGCGAGACATAATGATGTCAGGGAAACCTCATGTAGAGTGCTCTTGTTTCACCGAAAGTTACCCCAAGCTAGCCCTTTGTTCGCTAAGAGAAAACAAATCTCACACCGAAGGCCATCTGAAAGAACTCTTATGCTCCGTCGGTAAGACATGCACACGTCGCTATGACCCTTCAGTGAAGACTTATGTTTGGCCGACGAGGAGACACATACGAAGTGTTGGCGAGATAAAAGATCACTCGCCGAGACCTCATATCGATAGCCCAACTTACACTGATATGCACCCTCCTGCCACCAGTTGGCAAGACAATGTGTAATCGCTATGACACACTCCAAAGGAAAGTGTCTCACCGACGAGTCCATGTGTAATGTCGGCGAGACCAAAAGTCACTCACCAAGACATTTCATCAAAGGAAAAACTCCCGCTGATAGGCTCATCCATGGTCACTGAAACATCAAAAGAGTCTTGCCGTCAGACCTATAGTATATAAATGTTAGCATAAAAACAACACAGGTCGGGGAGACATTCATGGACTTGTGCCGATATGGACAAAAAGGTGGGAAATGTAGACATGGATGATATATGGGACAAATATGAGCAAACATATCATGAAATGAAGAAAATATGCATAAGGAAGGAATCATATGGAGACTCAGGCATATGAAAGATATGCAAAATTATCAAATTTTAATAGTTCCAACAAAAGCCATTAATGGAAGCTAAGCTATTATGCAATTAAAAATGAACTAAAATATGCTAAATGTTAGCAAAGATGAGTGTGAGTGTGAGTGATTTCAACAACATAAGTTTGCTCTAAAAAAATGGATCCATTTGTCTCCAAATATTGTTCTATTTATAGGAAAGAAAATGAGAAATGGAGGGTTGAGATTAAAAAAGATAATCAATGGTCAAGGATGGAGGAAATGGGAGGCATGGATCATGGATTCTCATCAACGGGTGAGAATGAAAAATAAGATTTAATCAAGGGTTCTCATTCCTTCCAAACAAGCACACTTTTGACCTATACAAGAGGTCAAAAGTCAACTTGCATAAGAAATTCCAAGTTAACTTGCACATGAATCCAAGTGAGAATATTCCCTTTTTTAAATGATTAGAGGAGAAAGAATATTCTTTGGAATATTCATGGGTGAGGAAAAAAGGATATTTTGCTAATTAAAATAAAGTTTAATTGTGCAAAAGGAGAGGGAATATTTCATAGGAATATTCCCTTGCAAGTGGGAGGAAAAAGATTAATTAGATAATTGCTAATTTAAACAAGGTTTTAATCATGCAATTAGGGGATTAGAAGAATAAAGTGATATTCAATAAATTAAATGATTTAATGAATGGGGAAAGGTAAAATGACTTTTAATTAAATAATTTAGGGTTATTTAATTAAATAAGAAGACTTAGGGAATTAAATTAAATAGTTTGATTTATTTAATTTAATGGTATGAAATGTTAGCATGAAAGGGGGGAATTAACCTCATTAAATGAACTAGGTTAATAGATGAAAATGATGCAATTAATTAAATAGCTAGGCTCATTTAATCAATTAAGCGAAAAGAGGGTGGGTTTTAGGATGAAATGATGTTAGTATACCTGATTCTAGTGTATGATATCATTTAGGACATTTTTCAGTGTCTGCACATACAAATAGACATATATAAATTGTATGGATGACTAGGTCATAGAGGAGCCCAAATACCTGTATAATAAACTTTATAGTAGAGAATGATTAAACTATAATAGTTGTATGGTTGTATGAAGTGATTAAAGAAAGAAATGTAGATATTGGCCTATTTAGAATCATAATGATGAGACCTCGAGGTTTACCATATAAAAATATAGTTAGTACTTGGTAGAAACCAAAGTTTTGGGCCGAACTCTTTTTCCCAAATAAATATCTATTATTTTTGTTGTTCCTATAGAGCTTATTTTCCTAACAAAATATCTCTTCCATTCCTTCCTTCCTATTCCATTCCGTCCATTTCCTTCCTCCCCCCCACCATTATATTCCACATCTTTCTTTATTTTCATTCCTTTATTTCATATTTATGGTTTCCATTTGCTTTGTCTATTATTATTTTTATCCTATTTACTTATTTCATTTTTTGTATTAGACTATATACTCTTTATGTCTCTTTTCCTATATTTTATTTTATATTTGTGGCTTATTTATTCTTTGCACATTAATTTTGATTCACCTTGTTTTTCTTGATGTTTGTTGTTTTTGTTGTCTGGGTGTTCCATTTCATATATATATAATACTTTTATTATTTTTTATTTAATTATTATTTTTATTGTTGCATATAAAAAGTTAATGGTTTATATTGGTATAATTCTTACTTTTGCTTGTTACATTGTTATAGTTACATTATCAATTTAATTTTTGTTAATTTCAATTCTTGTATTTAAGATATTTTAATACTTAATAATATATATTTTTTTATGAATTTATGGAAGAAGATGGCATGCGTGAGGAGCCATGCGATGCAAACCCATGGCCTGGATACAACTTGCATGATGTAACGGGGCCTTGCATGCCTTTTTTTTGCAGATCAGAGTGTTGAGTGTGTGGTGCTAAGGTGAGTGGGTCTTTTTTTGTCTGCGAGGAGTTTTCTATATTGTTAGCTTCTTTTCTGTTGTCTAGTTTGTTGTTGGTGAAGGGGTTTTGAGGGCATTGAATTAAGTTTTGGTCATTGTCCTCCTTTGCTTTATGGTTTTTTTATCGTACTTTCTGCTACCATGGTGTATGCTACGTTGGGAGGAGATTTGGTTTTATTCTTGTTGAGTGTTTCTTTTGATCATGGAAAAATCTGATTTTTCCTCCTCTCGGCCCTGAGGAGGTTTGAACTTTGGGAACTTGGCTAACCTTGGTGAGGGTCCGTCAAGAAATGGCTCTTTCTGTTTGTAAAAGGTGAATAGGTTCTTGGAAAGTTCACAGGAACATCTAGTGCTGGTAATACAACCTGATTCAATGGCTAGGGATGCGGCATATTACAATAATCATGTGTTGATTTGCAAGTTCATGGGGATGCGAGTATCTCTTCCCTTCCTTGATTCATGGGTTTGATATACCTAGAACCCTAAAGGGGATTTTGATATAATGTTGGAAGCCAACAATTTCTTCATGGTGGATTTTTCTTGTGTTGCTGATAAAAATTGGGCTTTTGAAGGTTGGCCTTACTTTTATAATCAGGTGGGTCTCTTCATTAAGCCCTGGCATGTGGAATTCAACTCTATTGAGGAGCTCCCTTCTAAGGTTCCAATTTGGGTATGTCTCCCTCGTTTTCCTCCCTCGTTTTCCTTTGGAGTGCTGGTGAAATGATATTTTTTAGATGATTTCTCTTCTACTTGGGAAGCCTATTGGGCCTTCTCAACAAACACTGACTAAAAGGGTTCTTTCTTTTGCTCGTGTGTGTATGGAAATTGACTTGAATAATCCACTATCGGATTCAGTGGAAATGAGCATTGGGGCAACTACTTGGACCCAGTAGCTAGATTACGAGGTTATACCTTTCTGATGCCAATTATGTAATGAATATGGTCACCTCCAGTGAAAGTGTACCAACGTTGTTAATGGTGTTGGTTTGACTAATGCCCCATCCTCGTCTGCTCCAATGTTGGAAACAGATAAGGCTCCCTTACAAGAGGTGGTGGAAGAAAAGGATGGATTTGTTCCAGTTAAGTCTCGCAATAAAAATAGAGGTAAAAAGAGGACTCTCAAAGATGGGCAGAAAGAGGAAACTTTTAATAGGTTTGATGCCTTGGAGGGCTTGGTTCATGAGGAAGGTTTTCTACTTGTCATATAGGATGTGGATGGTTCTTTTTCTATGAAGCACCTTGAGAATTAGAAAAATGTTGTATCTTTCTTGACTCCAGAGGAGGGTCTTATGGCTTAGATGGATACGGATCTCCCTCCCTCAATTCATGTGCTTGGGGGAAGTGGTACGGTGCCAAAGATTGTTATGGATTATGTTATCCCTGGCTCTTGACTTTTAAGTGAGGAATTTGTTGAGAAAAATGGTAAGAGCAAGTCAACTCCTCCTATTTTGGGCTTGAACCAAAAACCCCCTAAGAAGGGGGCTCTTGAGAAGCCTCTTAAAGTAGGTCAAATGAAGGATTAGAAAAAGGTTAAGTTGATTGGTGAGACATTGGTGGAGTCTGGCTCAGTGAGGACTATTGATTCTCATCTCTCCCAACCCCAGTGATGATTGTGATATCTTGGAATGTTCGAGGTATGAATAGAATCCCTAAACAAAAGGCTATTCATGAGTTGGTTCATGTGCACTCTCCTAATATGGTTTTCTTGTAGGAGACTAAGTTGTCTATTGAGAATACGTTGAGTTTGGCTGATAAGATCTAGGGTAGAGGTCTCTACTAGTGTGTAGGGGTGCAAGGAAGCTCTAGGGATCTTGCTTGTTTATGGGATCCACACAAAGTTATTCCTATTTGGTGGCTCTCTAGAAGGTAATCTATTTCTCTTGTTGCTTCTAGTCTAGAGATGGATGAGAGAATTCTTCTCTCTAACATATATGCTCCTATAAATTTCCCTAGAAAAACACATTTTTGGTCTTATATTAGATACATGAGCTCTTTGGACCCCTTTCTTCCTTGGATTTTGTAGGTCATTTTAATGCTATCTCTTCTCTAGAGGAGCAAAGGGGTGGCTATTTTCATCTGGATCCCTCCTCGGATCTCCTTAGGGATAATGTGGCCTTATTGAACTTAGTGGATATAAAACCCTCAAATGGGATGTTTACCTGGAACAATACGAGGATTGATGATGCTACCATTTCTAAAAGGTTGGACATTTTTTTGGTTTCTAGCTTCTAGGTTGGTGGTTGATGGTTGACTAGTTCTGAGATCTTGGATTGGCAAGGCTTAGATCATTGGCTGATCAAATTCTCTACTAGCTTGGTTAGATCCTCTAAAAATTAGTCTTTTAGATTTCAACTGATGTGGTTGTGTGATGTGTCTCTGCATGATCTTGTCCCTGGTTGGTGGAGGTATAGGAAGTCAGATTTTAGCACCGCTATGTATTCCTTTGCAAAGAGGCTCCAATATATCAAGCATATACTAAAACATTGGAATATGCACCATTTTGGAATTTTTTTTTTGGTTGAAAAGAAGAATATTGTCGTTGCTTATGGTTTAGGATATGGAACAACAATCTTCTTTACTTCTCATTCAAGGAAACCCTACAGATCTCAATCCAAGGATGCAAAGTGGAAAGAGATCTACAATATGGATGTCCTAGGGTATGATTAATGAATAAAAGAGGGTTCAACACCAAGCTAGGGCTTGGAAAGAAAATGAAACCTAATGATTTGCAAAGCTTCACTAAATGACCTAGAAATGAATGCAAAGTAGAATAAAAAATTGAGAGATCAGGGGTATGCACTTGGAAATCTATAGGATCTTGAATGGAAGTATGAAATGTTGAAAACACTAAAATAAATGCAGACTAGGACTCATACACCAAAATGGGTGATTTAGTCCTAGATAAGGGATTCTGGTCAAGAACAGAAATCTGGCAAAGACAAGTCAAACTCTTGAAATCTACAAATTTGACTGCATTAGGACTCATATGCCAGAAGTAGCGTATTAGTCTAGTTTGCATTTTTTAGAGAATTTGGATCTAAATATGCTCTTCAACCTCTGCTCTATCTGCTCAACTTGATTTTTGGATCTAAATTGCTGAATCATGCCATGTAGAAGTATTTTAATGCTCTTTAAAACAAGGTGACTACTTGGAAAACTTTGCAAACTTGACAACTTCTTTCCAATCTTCCTCCTTGGAAGGTCTTCAATCTAGATCTACAAATCACATAGTAAAGAGAGGGATTTTTTTTTTTTTGTTAGTGTAAAGCGGTTTGCCTCGGTCAAACCCAGTTTTGGTAATCAAACCTTGCAATGAAATCAAATGAGATAAATAAATGATGAATGAACAAAATGCAATGTTGCAACTCACCAAACCCTCAAATAAAATTTTGCAAACATGTATGAAGTGGTTCCAATGGATTTATATATTGACTCTTTCTTGAATGTTGTAGATCTTGATTTAAATGCTTGCTTGAGTCATAAAACCCTACATCACAATTGTTAGCTCAAAAAAAAAAATGATGCATGATGACTTTGACATGATGTGTAATACTTAAATAATTCTACAAAACACTTGATAATTAGCTCTTGAAGACTCTTGAATGCTCTTGTAGACATTTGAATTCTCTTGTAAACACAAATTTTCTATAAGGATCACTTGATTTCTTGTTAGGATGAAATTGAGTGAAATGACCTTGCATTTATACTTGTTTATGCCAAATTTCCTAAAATTACAACACTACAAGCCAACATCAGATCTAGGAGGATAAAATATCACCAAGAATTTGAATTAAATTTTATTTTGGGCCACACGGGACTCATATGCCAAAAGTGGCATATGAGTCCCATTAGGCTAAGCTATGAGACACATATTTCAAGAGAATCTTAGATTCATGTGAAATTAGGATTGGGGCCCCAAAACTTAGGTGGGACTCATATGCCCAAGGTGGCATATGAGTCCCATATCACTAAATATGGGCCATACAATCCAAAAAGACATGAATTATGATTGGATGCTAGTTTATGTCAAGATTATCCTCAGAAATATGCATCAATTAAGGATTGTAGATGCATTTAATAAGGAAAAATATGGCATAAAGAAGCCCAAATAATTATGAAAACCCTAGATAAGTGTGAAAGTGTGGTGCAACACTTTACAACACCTTAAATAAGCTACAACTAGGTTCATTTAGTTTACAAGGGCCCAAGATCTAATGTGAATGTGTTAAGAACATTGCAACACTAAATCAAGGCGACATTAAGCTCAATTTAAAAAGGAGGGCCCAAACAAGTATGAAAATTTCAAAAATGATGTTTTTTGACACTACATTGGCTAAAAAGGCTGCCCATGTGTGCTTGGATTCTATTACTCAACAGATTTGGGCCCAGGGTCTTTCTAAAGATTTGAGTAAGTTGGAAGCTGCAATAGTGAAGAATGTGAAGGAATGGGATCTTCGTGAGGAATTTTTTTGGAAGAAAAAGTCTCGCATTGAGTGGCTCTAGGAAGGTGACAAGAATACTTCTTTTTTCACAATTACTTTAAGGACATGAGATAGGGAAACAACATTTCTTCTCTTAAGTCCCCAAAGGGGGATCTTTTGGGCTCCTCAACAAAGATCTCGAAAGAGTTTGTCTGGATCTTCACCACTTTGTTCTCTAATGAGTCTCTCCTCAAACCAATATCCTTTTCAGAGCTGGAAAATATTATGTTTTAGATGAAGAAAGGTAAATCTCTTGGTCCCGATGGGTTTCTGGATGATTTCTATTAGGATTTTTGGGAGGTTATTAAGATCAATTTTATTGAGGTTGTCTAGGAGTCTTAAAAGAACAAGCAAATGTTAAGAGCCAAGAATGACATTTTTCTGGCTCTTATCCCTAAGTAGGAGGGGGCCAATTCTTTGGATCTCTTTAGACCTATTGTTGTATGCAATTTGGTGTACAAAATAATCATGAAGTTGATTGTTGAGTGCCTAAAGCCATGGTTAGACTAGTTGGTTTCTAAAGAGCAAGGTGGATTTGTGGTGGGAAGGAAAATTATTAATGGTGTTGTTATTGCAACTGAGATTGTGCACTCCACAGCCACCTCTAGAGAGAATCCTATGTTTATTAAGCTGGAGATGGAAAAAGCTTATGACCATGTCAAATGGGATTTTCTATCCAATATTCTGAGGGATTTTGGGTTTGAGAGTGCCTGGATTGAGTGGGTTATGAGTTGTATCACTTCCTCCTTTTCTATGCTCATCAATGGAGATCCTTCAGAGCTTTTTGGGGCTTCCAAGGGCCTCTAGCAAGGGGATCCTTTATCCCCATACTTATTCATTTTGATGGTGGAGGGGCTTGGGATATTTATTAAATCCTATGTGGAGCTTGGTCTTATTTAGGGTTGGAAATGGGGAAATAATCTTTCGACCCAATCCCATCTTCAATTTGTGGATAATACAGTTGGATGACAGGGCTCTCAAATTTTCATTGTATTACTAGTCAGAGCATTTGGGGCTGACCTGGTCTAAATTCCTTCGTGCAGACCTATTCCATATCATGCAGAGCTTAATGGGACACCTTACAAACATATTGGGTTCATTGGGACCTATCCTTGAGATTCATACTTCTCACATGGGATCATCTTTCCATATTTTGAGGGTGACCTTCATGTATGATTCATTCATCAGGTTTATGAATGATCCAGTAGGATCGAAAAGACCTAAAATTTCATAGTCTCAGAATCTAAAAAAACTAGCATCACTGGACAGAGCTCACCAAAAAAATCTTGATGAAACTTGAATCATGTCAAAAGGAGATCATACGCAAAAGTTATGATCGGTCCAAGTTTGACGGGGCTAGAGATTCCAGATGTTGACTCAAGGCCAAAAAATTGATAAAGACACTTGAATTTGTAATCCAAGATAGTGTCTTTAGCTATTGAGAGACATTGTGAAGAATTTGAATGCACATCTAAAGCTTGGATGGTGTAAAAAAGTAGTTAAAGCTTTCCATCATTAATAAAGGGGTTCCTCATTGACAAGCAGACCTGGAGACGTAGCCCGAACAAATGGGTGAACTCCGTTATCAAATTTCTTGTTGTCTCTATTCTTTCTATGTTTCCTTCCAGCATTTTAATTTCTTCTTTGAGTTTTTATTTGTGACATTTAAGTAATTAGTTATTGTTTCATGAATTTGTGTAACGAGTTAAGTGAAGTCATTTATGTAATTTCAAAGTTTAAATAAACATAACCACACAATTTTTTTTTACGATTGGGATAAATCTATAATGAGTTAAATGAAAATTATCTTTGTAACCCTTTTAATTATAGATAAATGAACCTTTTGAAGGACATGGACCTTTGTGGGAGCTTGAGAAGAATATTTATAAGCATTTGTATGCTGCTAGATGTAGAGTTTTTTCCTTTTCTGTTGTGCCAAGATTGATAGATTGTGTAGGCTCCACCAAAACTGATGATCTTTCATGATAATGTTCTAGAAGGGTGTCAAATCTCCCATCCTTTGGTGCCTCAAAGAGGTTTTCACCATCAGATGCATTCTTTATTTTTACTTTTTTGAGATCTAATGTTGCCATTGAATGGTTTTCACCATTAGATCCATTATTCCTGTTTTCAATTTTGCAACTGGAAGATTTGACACCCTCCTACCTCAAAGTGTTGTTATGAGATTTATGATTAGAACTTGTGTTAGGTTCATCAAAACAAAGGAAAATTATGATAGCATCAATGTTCACAAAGATAGGAATATTGATAGGTTCAGCTGGTTCCCAGTCGATAAGTTCAAGATGCAGTAAGGGTAGAAAGTCATCAGATTGGCTAAGGTCAACAACAGTAAAGATTCTGATAGCAATGTTGTCAAAATTTTTAGTGGTAATGTCAAGGTATATGATATTATTCTCCTCCAAGTCATCTATCTCACTCGATATCTGTCCATCCTCACTTGATTCATGAATAGTTTGTGATCCAAATGCAAGGGGTCTAGTCCTTGAGCTTTGTCCCTCCTCGTGTGTGGGTGCATACTCTTTTATGACATCAATTTGTATATCCTTGCATGATGTCTTTGATAAAGAATCCCACTCATACTCATTAGAATCCATTTTTGAACTATCCCACATTTGAAGGATTCTTTGTACAACTCTATGAGTGTTTACTTCTTTTGTCTCCCCTATATAGCCTAGTCATGTTTTGTCTTTTGAATGAAGTGTGAGAGGTTGGATGGGTTCTACAATTCCTTATTTCCTTTTGCTAATAGGTCCTTGTCCTTCATATCCCATTTTTTCTAATATTGTTTTTCCCTTTCCATATTGATCTGTCTTTATGTTGATAGTTGTCGATGTAGATGCTTCCTCATCTTTGTAGAGCCAATTGAGGATGGCCTTATCTTCATATTCTTCTTCTAGAGTACCCACTTTTACAAATCTATCATCTAAAACTGTGGTTGGTGTTGATGATTGTTTTTTTGATGTTGATGGTTGTCCATATGTCCTTGGAGATGGTAGAAATTGTGAAAAAAATAAAGATTTCTCAATGGAATACTCTCCCATTCCCTTGTCTTTTAACTGGATCTTGTCTTTGAATTGTTGTGATAAAGAATCTAGTTGAGCTTCATTTTTTGATGGAGTGGAGTCAGGAATACTTGTTTCTTTTGACTGGTCCTTTTTCTCATAGATACAACATTTAATTTCCTTTCACCATTGGATGAACTAGAAGTGTTTGCTTCCCTATTATGGGGGACCAAAGTGTTTTGAGTTGTTTTAATCATGTTACAAGTTTGAGGATTATTGTAATTAGCTGAAATAGTGACTTCTTGTCCATTGACCAGAAAATTCAAACAATGATGATAATTTGAAGGTATTGCTTGCATTTCATGAATCCAAGGACGTCCCAGGAGTATGTTATTAGTGAGCTCTTTGTCTAATACTTGGAAAACACTATTCTTCACAATTGGTCCCACTTGAATAGGTAATACAATCAACCCCTTGGAGGATCTCTCTTCTTCGTCATAGGCCTTTATTGTGATCTTCCTTCTGGCATCAATAGCATTATCAGAATAACCTAGTGCATGGATCAATTTTAAAGTGCAAATGTTTAAATCAGCTCCACCATCTGTTAAGACACTTTTTACTCGGTGTTTGTGGATTAAGACTTCAATATGAAGAGCGACATTGTGCGGATGAGTAAGTGACACATCATCTTGTTCTAAAAATGATAGGAAATGAGGCATGGTTAAGTGTCCCACCATAGCCTAGAATTGACAAACATCCAAATTATTGGGTACTATTGTGGCCACAAGGGCTTGTTCCAAAACCTCCTTATGAGATGGTGAGATTTTAAGGAGTTTCAAAATTGATATTTGTGTTGGTATTTTTTGCAGTTGATCAATGATGTTGTATTGAATTGAAGGGGTAGCAATGGTTTTAGATGAAACTCCTTTCAATATTACCTTAGATTTCCCCCTTGTTGTTACGTTGACTGGTTGATAATCTTGATTTTCCCTAATTTCTATGACATTGATCTGATTTTCAGATGTATCCATGTTTGGGATCATATTTATGGGTATGATGTCATTGGTCTCCACATTATCAGTTTGATTGTTAGCAACATCATTATTCTCAACTATAGAGATACAATGAATAGTGTTGTCATAAATGTAGTTTACATTTTTACCTTTACCGTTTGTAGAAGAAGATTCTCCCTTTTCATAATTTGGTAAAGGATTTTTAAATGCACCATGATCATTGTTTATTTGAGATCCTATGAATACTTTCTTGTTGTCAATCAAATCTTGTACTAGATGTTTCAATTGCATACAATCATTTGTTTTAGGTCCTTTGTTTTTATGAAAGTTGCAATAGTCAAGATCATTCCACCAAGATGGTTTTACTTTTGGTTCCCAATTTCTTGCTTCAGGTAGGGTGATAAGTTCATTTGCAATAAGTTCTCTCATTGTTGATTCTATTGTTTGTCTCAATAGTGTGAATCTTCATCGATTTGATGGTCTTGCATATGATTGTGGTTTAGATTCTCCATTGTTTGGGTTGTTGTTTTGAATGACATTCTGATTGATATTTTGTTCATTATTTTGATTGGTCTTTGCAGTTGTTTCCGTCAAATTAAATTTTGGTTTCTCATTTTTTTGTGTCATTTGTAGCATCATTGTTTCCAGTATTTCTATTCTTTTTCCAAAACTTAGGTTTATCATTGTTGCCATAGTGATTTGAGGAATTTTTATTGTTTGATCCTTCATTGTAATGTTTTATCACCCCTCTTTTGACTAAGTCTTCTTTGATCTTGAACCCATTTTCAATCACTTTCTCAAATGTTGGTGGACTTTGTAGTTCAAGCTTATAGCTCATGTCATCAGTTAAGTTGTCAATGAATAGTTCCATCTTTTCTTCTTCTAGTATAGAAGGATGATATCTAGAAAACAACATTTTCCATCATTGTAGAAATGAGAGGAATGTTTCACCTTTCTTTTGTTTCATGTTGTAAAGGTCTTTTATTGTTACCTCATGTTGAATATTAAAGGAAAATTGTGAGATAAACCTATTGACTAGTTCTTCAAAAGATTGAATTCCTGGTTGTAGTTTAGAAAACCATTCCATACATTGACCTCTTAAGCTTCTTGGAAATAAACTCATTAGATAAGTGTCTTCTTGTGAAAATTCTAAACTCATGGTTCTAAATTCCCTCACATGATCAATTGGGTCTGTTTTACCATTATACTTGTCGTATTTTGGGAATTCACAATGTCTAGGAAATGGTTTCATGTCCACACTTGGATGAAAAGGATAAGGAAAAATGTCCTATAATGAGTACCTATTCATGGTTCCTTTTTGCATATCTTTAATTTTTTGTTGCAAGTTTTGCATTTGATGTGTTAGGGTAGCCACTTGATCTATGTTTTGTGGTTCAGTTTTAGCTATTCTAGGTGCTTCTTTTAGTTGATTGATGTCGAAGTCCTATGGAAGTTTTGCACCTAGTTTAGCTGGCATCAAAAGGTATTTTTCCATATCTTGTTCTAAAACTTTTTCCATAAATTTATGGAAATTGGATCTTGTTGTGCTATTTCGATATCCTCTTGAGATATTTCAGTTGGATTATTTTGGTGGAATCTCTAAAAGGGATTTTCTTCAGCCATGATGTTTGGTGTTTCAATTTCCTTTTCTA
>VDFB02026320.1:0-35333 GCA_007258455.2 Sequoia sempervirens
CTTGGCTTTTAGGGAGAGTAGAGCTCCTAAGGCTAAGGATTGGATTTAGGAGAGCCAGTACATTTTGAGGGTTCTCAAGGATAACCTGCAAATGGCTTAGAATCAACAGAAGACATATGCAAACAGGCATAGGGTTGAGCATAGCTTTGAGGTTGGGGACTTGGTCTACCTTCGTTTGTAGCCCTACAGACAGTCTTCCTTGAAGAAAAGCAGGGCAGAGAAGCTCAAGCCTCGGTTTTATGGACCCTACATGATCATCAGGCATGTTGGGGACGTAGCTTATGAGCTGGAACTGCCAAAGAGCAGTAAGATCAGTAAGATTCATAATGTATTTCATGTTTCATGCCTCAAAAAGGCACTTGGACAGCAGGTTACTTCATCTTCTGAGTTACCCCCTTTGGATGAGGGACATTTGGTACTAATTCCTGAGGAGATAGTTGATACCTGAGAGAGGAGGTTGAGAAACAGAGTGGTTGTGAAGTTTTTGGTCAAATGGAGAAACTTGCCAACAAAGGATGCAACTTGGGAGGGGGAGCAGATTTTACGGCATCCCAATTTGCAATTGCTTGAGAGCAAGCAATCTCGGGAAGGGAGGACTATAATGTCCCCTTCTCGTTAGCCACTTAGGATGTCGCGTTGCCTTTTTATTTCCCAAAGGAAAATGTCGTGGTGAGGGAATCATTTATTTAATTACTTATTTATTGCCTAAGTTTCAATTAAATCTTTAAAGGTGATATACGTAATTAATTAAATCAATTTTATAAGTGACCTTATGAAATGTTATAAAAATGACTAAAGGAAATATTTCAAAAATGAACTATATACAAAAGTCACTTTATTTTTGAATGGGAAAAATACAAAGAAGAAGAGAAGTGAAACATTCGACACTAATTTGAAAATGCATATTTTTCTCACGGGAAGAACTCGAGCTGCTTGGTTTAGGGTTTGAAGACCCTTACAATCCATATTCGGGTGTGAAACACATCCCCTAGCTGGAACAATTTCATAATTTTGGAAAGAAAGAGATCTTCATTGTGTAAAACTGATTTGGAGATATTTTGGAAATGGAGATCAAAGTTTATTTCATATTTCATGACTGTTGTTCATTGAAGGTGTTGTACCCCCAAAATTAAAATTTTTGTTACACTTAGATATTTTGAAGAAATAAGTAAAAGTCTTGTTAAATCAATCAAAAAGGTCAAAATTTGGGTGTGCAGGTCTTGCATGAGGGGTTAAAACGCAAAATTTTCAAAATCTGACGATCTGGGTCTACTCAGAGCAGCTTAACCTACAAAACCCAGATCTCAGTTTTTCATCCCTAAGTTTTAGGAAAATTGCTATTTTTAGAAATTTTCTAAATTTAGTAACTTTTTCTGGGTTTCTTTGGAAATGGATACTGGCAAAACTTTCTAAAAATAGAAAGTTGGTCCGTTAGGGTTCAAACTGATTTTGATTGGCTCAAAATACGTCCATATCAGGCTGGTACAGTCAAAATCTCAAAATAATCAGTTTTTCCCTACTGGGTCTATTCTGCTTTTTCAGAAGCATATCAGGAGCTCTGAGGTCATCAATGGAGGTCAGTCGGCTGCCAGGCATTAGATTCAACATTCAAAACATTCGACAGAAGGCGAGTTGGTAAGCAGTCACGAAGAATGAAGAGGAAAATGAAAAATGATGAAAATTTTCTAACACTGCCAGACTTGGGCGCCCCGGGTGAAGAAGGGCGCCCATCTTTTTAGGGCACCAGATGATGGAATTAGGGTTTGAGCTCTAAGTTGAAGTTGCTCAGTTCTCTGCCAGCTCTGCAACGAGTCCGACGGCGCAATCAACAGATTATCCAATCATCCGGAATTCAGCGCTGAACGGGGGTATCCACACTGATGTCAGAGCAAGAGAAAATGAGAAATATCAAAAATTGACTAAGTGTGGGAAAAGTGGGCGCTCTAAGAGAAGAAGGGCGCCCAGCTTTTTGAGGCACCTGATCCAGCAGTTAGGGTTTGCCAAAGTGCTCAATCTCTTCAGTATTCAGCCAGCTTCGATACGCCTGTCTCCGTCAGATCATCCGATTGGCCATCTTCCAGCGAATTTAGATCAAAGTCAAGGATACAGAATGAGGGTGTCAAACTTGAAGAAGAAATCATCTAAAAATGTCTAAGTCTGGAAGGTTTGGGCGCCCCAAGAGAAGAGGGGCGCCCAAGTTTTCAGGGGTTCAAACAGAAGAATTTGTAGAAGTGTCTCTAACATGATCTCTTCATCGTTGATCTGGCTTTCCAAAGAGATATCTAGCAGATCGGTTAGAGTTTGCAGTCACCAGATACGAGGAGCTGAACAGAGGGTCCGACGAGGGCTAAAAACCAAGATTCAGAAGCAAACAGGAAAAATGGAAAAATAATCTAAGTCTGGTGAACATGGGCGCCCCCAGCCAAGATGGGCGCCCAAGCTTTTGAGGGACTTAAATTCATTGTTTGACGAAGTTCATCCCAAAAGACCCCTCCTAATCTCTCGTCAGCTTCGCGATGAGCATAACAGGCAGTCAATCCGATGCCCGAAGCACCTGATTCAACGAGATCATCTATAGAAGAGGAGTCAATGAGGAAATTGAAGATCATAAAAATGGCTAACTCTAGATAAAATGGGCGCCCCTGGAAGGAAAAGGCTCCCATGAATTCGAAGGTCGAAATGAAGTTTTTAGTCAGAGGCGCCTCCAGAACAATCTTCTCAGAATCAGTTAGGCTCCGCGATGAATCCTTCAGCTCGTTCATCAGATTAATCTTCAAGACGGAAATCAGAGGAGAAGTGGGAGGTTAAAATGAAGAAAAGTTGAAAATATCATAAATTTGACTAACTCTGCTTAAAGTGGGCGCCCTGGTGAAGAAGGGTGCCCATCTTCTCATGCCTTAGAGAAATTTTCGAGATTTTCAAAGTTTTCAAAATTGCAAGTGAAAGATGGCGTCCAAGTTCAAAGAAGCTGAGATTTTAGGGTTTTTGGAAATAAAAGCAAAAGAAAGCAAAGCAAAAACAAAACCCTAAGTCTATTTAACACCTTTCTTTCATGTAATTTTTATTATTTTTGCAGGTAGCATTCAGAGGAGAAAGTTGGAGCAACAAGTTTGAAGAATTTTCATGATCCAAGGACTCGTATTTGTTGGTTTTTTCATCAGATTTTTTCAGATCAGCAAGCATAAACCCTTGCTTTTTCAAGTTTTTTGATCCAGAAGATCAAACTTTTCAAGAAGAAGGCCAAGGTTTTCAGTTTCCAGTCATCTGGGTCTTTTTACTTCGTTCTTCTGAAGAAATTTTCAAGAACTTCATCAAGTTGCAGCAGCTGCTTTTTATTTGCATGTCAGTGAAATCCTCAGTGCATTCAGTTTTCAATCATCTGGGTCTTCTCAAATCAGTCTTCTGAAGAAAACCCATATCACAGCTTTTTTTCAAGAAAATTTCAAATCCTAGGGTTGGCTGCTTTATCAATCAGCCATCAGGGTTTTGCAAATCTAGTCAACTGGGTCCATTTCTAATCATATTTTGAACAAAACCCAGGTGCCAGATTTTTTCGTGAAAAATTGAAGAAATTAGGGTTTGCTGCTTTTTCAGGCAAAATTCAAAATTTTAAAAAACAGACGATCTAGGTTGTCTTGCAACGAAATTCTGAGCAAAACCCATATCTCAGAATAATTTTCAAAAAAAATTTGTCCGTTGGAGCAAGAAAATCAGCATTCTAAAAATAGAAATTGCTCAAAACTTGTCAGAACCAAGGCGAGTTTACAATCATTCTTCTAGTTTTCTGAAATGGAGTACACTCCCAATGTTTTCAAGACTGAATCAGCTCTTTATCATAATTACATCAAAACAGCTGAGACATATTTGCATCACATCAAGCCGGTGTTTGATCTACACGCCTTGGAGAGCGCAAGCAACACCTCAATCATGAACTTAGGACACTCTAGACTCCTCGCAGCAGCGTCAATTCCTATATCAGTTCAGAGTCTTGAGTTCGTAATCGCTTGCATTAAGCATTACAACCTGGCTACTAGGGAGATCCAGTCGGCAGATGGCAGATTGATTTGCAGTCTAAAGCCTGATATGATCGAGAAGTGCTTTTCCATTCCCCCATGGCCTGAAAGTGTGACTCTCTCAAAGGGTGAATGTGAAAGGGTATGGGGATTGCACAAAGATAAATATAGCAAGAAGATTGCACAGAGGTGGATGAAAGAAAAACACAAGACTTTGCCAAAGAACGTCGGGCGAGGAGAGTTTAAGGATGAAATTGCTATCATTATCACCTTGCTCAACAGGGTCACTGGCTCAGAAGACGCCACCAAGTTTCAGCCTTGGATGTTTTACGCCATACCCCACATCATGAAGAAAACCGAGTTCTATGATTGGCCTACTTTGATCAGTACAGTCTTGCAGATGGTTCCTACGTCGGGCTTGATGAAGTACAGGATCAATTCCAGAGTGTTGTCCGCAGTTGCAATCCAGTTGGCGGAAGGATAGGTCATATTTCGATGATGTCAGCAAAGTTTGATAAAGCGGCCAATGAGGTCGAAGAATGCCTGAGATCCGTTGCAGATGCTGAAGATATTCTAGAAAAGCGGTGTTTTGCTATTGAGGGCATAGATGCACCGAACCGGGACATAGTTTCTAATTTTCTAGCAGATGTGATCAAGCTTTAAAGCAGCTTTCTTCTAGAAGCTTTCTTTCCCGCTTTCTTTCTATTCTTGGAATGATTCTTATCCATTATTTGAGAAGAGAAAGAAGATAAAATGTAATAGTTGGCGTTTCCCGCTTTTTCTGCTTTCTTAGGTGTTAGATGTTATCTTCTTTCTAGATTTAGTAATAAAGCTTGCTTGCTGAGCAAGCCCTAGATTGTGAAAGCAAAGGAGATTTTAGGGTTTCCCTACTCCTCTGCTTGTCTATAAATAAGAGCCTTTGCTCATTAGTTTCTTTAACTTACTAAGTGATAACAAAGCGAGCTAATTGTACTTATACATTTGTTATTCAAGTGTTGTTCAATTGTGTTGTGATAGCAAATTGTTGAGCCTTTTTAGCCAACAAGGAGTTAGTGTGATTGCTTTGTTTCTATTGTGTAAGAATAAGATTGCAAGCCTCTTTAGCTGCAATTTCTTGTTCCAGGCATGTTAGAAGTGAATTTTGTTCCAGAAGTTTGAGTAATAAAATAATGAGCCTCCTTTGCCTTGGTCCAAAATCTCAGATTTCCGTTATTTATGTTCTACTTTTATGATCTTGATTTCAACTTGCATTGAAGTGTGTAGATGTTTGTTGAGAGAGAGTTTATCGAAGTATTTTGTCAGAATCTACCTCGTCCATTTCTAGTTTCTCTTGCTCTGCTTATTACTTGAGAAGTTAGAAACGTCTTTAGTTTAAGTTAGTCGTAGTTGAAGGTCTTAAAACAGAAAATTTCAGCTGCGGCATTTGTGTTTAATAAACCTTGTGCTCTAAGCTGATCAAAAAGATAGGCAACTTAGTTCTTAGTTTACTTTCTTTCAACACCATCAGCAAGAGGTAGCTTCCCCTCCTAATTTGAAGAGCAGTTTATCTGTGCATAGCTGTCCGTTTCAAATATGCATACCAGAGGTGCAAATTTAAACGCCAACAAAAGGTTTAAGTAGTCTCATTGGGCGATTTTATGAGTATTGTGCAATCTAAAGGCGTGGCCCCTTTTACAATACCCTGGGCGCATTCTATGAAAGTGGCACACCAAGTGAAGGTCATGGCTTTGTTGGGAACTGAGGAAAGACAAAAAAAAACATGTTTACTCTTGGAGAAATAGATCCATGTTCCAACTGCTTGGTGTTTGGTCGATTGTGGAGCCTCTATAGGAGATGTGAGCTCAAGGAGGTTGGGCGAATCATATCTCAGGAGATTCGACTGAGAAAGAGAGGGCATAGCTGCTGTACGTGTTTGCTGGTAGTCTTTGAAGACATTTTCTTCATATTTCAAGTGGGAGCCGACTATATTTCCAGGTCTGAGCATCTGGTTACTATCTGAAACCTGTGTTATATGTGTTGTAACTCCAAATCTGAATTTAGGAGAGTCTCAGTCGCTGCGTGTAAACTGATTCATTAATATAAACTTGAATGTCTGAAAAGATGTGTTTCTTAGCTCTGTTTCCATCTTAATAATATCTCTGCATATTGGTCAATCTGTAGCTGAGAGTCTTGTCCAATGGATCACTGTAACTACTGGGTACTATGGAAAACAAATATTTGAACTGCTATTAATGATTTTCAGTCAAAGTTACACTCAGAAAATGGGCCTTCAGCTTACTGTTATTGCTGCTCAATTAGTTCTATGTGCAGCTAGTGTATTATGAAGAGTTTCTTGAGTTCAAGTTGATTTTAAAGAATTATTGCAGACTGTGGTCCTTATGCTTGCTTTTAGAATGTGTCATACTATTGAAATACAATGAAATTCTGATGCATTGAACCCTATCATTTCCTACACGTGCTATTAATTGAATGCCCACAGTTGCATGTATTTATTCTATATTTGTGACAAACAAATCAATCAAAACAAAACAACTGCAAAAATTGCACATTCTGGGTCAAGGACTTTACAACTTTCCATGACAAGTTGTATGTGACTATTTTCTAAACTGGATTTTCCTCTCTCTGTATGGAACATCCATTTACTTTCCTTCCTTCATTAAAATTTTGATAACTACATTTATTGCCTCCATAGAACCCTTGATATGATAAGTTCTGCATGCTTTATTGTATTGACCTATAAAGGTGATGTGTGCCAATAATTCTTCAAACTACATATATTGTCCTACAAGCTTTATGTGTATGCATAAACATGCATTATGAATAGTCTTACAGTTTACACCAAAGTATTGAGACTTGTCAAGGACTCGGCCATACTCGTGATACCGATTCTAAGATGCCCTTGAAGAGTGTGTATTAGACTCACAAGTCTCACAAGTCCAAGAACAGGATTCCCAAATTGCAAGCCTAGACACACCAAGACTACAAGGCAACCAGTCAATAAAGAATATTTATATAAAAGACACTTGGAAAAAGACACATCATTCCCAACCCTAAAAAGGCACTAGCACTTTAAAACTCACCCATTTTGAGCTTATTTTCACTCACATTTGCTTTCAAAATTATTTTCACCAAAGTTGCATGGAAATGGATACAATATCAGATATGGGTATGGCAATTTTTCAAGATTCCATAATACAGATATGGCAAAGTTCAGCAATTATAAAATAACACATATATTCAGTTATTTATACATCTAAGGTTATGGACGTAACTTCAAAAATATTTCATTTTATATATATTTTGGTTTTAATTATTTTAGTTATGGTCCTTGTAGCCTCAAAGACCTTAATTTGGGCTTTGAACTAGGGGTTTCACACCTTGACCCCACCCTATATCGTCACCGAGAACACACCTGCAGCACTGCCTTTGGACCATGCACAAGACACTGCCCCTTGACCCTTCTAGGGATTGCCACCCCCAATCCCACACTCAAGTTTTAAAACAGAAAATAAACATTGTTTTGTTCTTCCCTAAATGGAAAAGTAGCATTGTTCCCAAGTGAATTCCATTTATGCTTTTGGTTTGTGCAATATTCCCCATTAATTTTTTTCGGATTTTATCAACACAAAACACCACTGATTAGCGTTAGCTCCAAAAGATAACCAGCAAGAATATTAACCCTTCACCTTTTGATCACCAAGATCCCAATGTGGGCGAGGTGAGAGCATACGGTACCGGGGATCATTAGCAAATTGGAAATGAAATACAAAGCTGCTAGGCGGCTAGCCGACCATGAAGGAAAATAAATGCTGGAAATACAAAGAGTAGGCGGATAACCGACCATAAAGCTCAACCACTTATTTAGCAGGAGCGAAGTTATTACAATACATAAGGTGGCAAGCCATCCATGAATCCACACTACCACTTATACAGTAGGGAGAATTTAAACAAGTGCTGAAAGTAAAATATAAACTCCATCACTTCTTCAGTGGGAGTAATTACAAAATATTAAAGTGCAAAAATATAAATAGTTGTTAGGACTACTAAACCAGCTTTACAATGATAGTTTCAACTGCACAATAATGTTAAGATATATCATCAAGAAACCTCAATATGTTAGAGAATAATCCTTAAACTGATACAATATGCCATAGAACAAAAAATATAGCATTAAACTTAATTATATCAGATCTGATTAGAAACAATAAACACAGAAAATCAGACCAGCAAGATAAGAATTCACCAAAATGGACACAACTTCTCCAATTCAACTCCGATTGACTTCAAACAACAGTCAAATGAAGCCAGTA
Organism: Sequoia sempervirens; assembly: GCA_007258455.2. Lineage (NCBI taxonomy): Eukaryota > Viridiplantae > Streptophyta > Pinopsida > Cupressales > Cupressaceae > Sequoia > Sequoia sempervirens. The sequence continues at coordinate 8,324 of VDFB02026320.1, forward strand.
GCCTAGGTGTCCAAACTCCAACCAGCAAATTGTGCCAAAACAGTAGCACAGACTTGGCACGAATCCCAATGCAACAATACAGAAGTGGTATGGCCTCCAAGAAGGGTCAACCTCTTCTATAAAAAAATCAAGACTCAGTATTAAAATCTGAAACGTTGCACAACTGGGCGCCCTGCACAGTAGAACAGCTTGAGCCAGTACCTAGAACGAGATAAAAATCGTTGGCGAAGCTATCAGTTGAAGTTCGTTTCAGCCATGTAGTTCATCAGCAGAAATAAATAGACTATACAACAGCAATCTGTTTATAAAATCAGAATTCAGCTCTATCCGCACTCCTGAGTGAAGCACGGTCTTCAGAATGCCATCTAGGAAACTATCGTTTCAAGCCCGAAGAATGGAAAAGTAAAGGTGCTAGGAGGGATCTCCTCGAAGCGGCTTTGAAATCAATTCAACAGTATAACGTTATCATAATTTCCAAAAAATGAGAATGAAGGAGCAAGGCATCATTAAATAAGCTTTAATGGGCAAATGAATCAACTTGTAATTTCCAAAAAGAAAACTCTTCAGCTTCCTCATAGGGATGCCCATCTTCACAATGCAATTTTAAAATATTAAAAATACTTTAACATCTCCCTCCTTGGCGTCCAACTTAAAGAGAATTTTAAAACATTAATGAAGGTACTAATTTCCTCACTTGGACGTCCACTTGAAGGCCCCCTTTTAAAAACAACTTAAAGTCATCGACTAGGCATGGGCTCCAAAAGCCACAACTGAAAATTGACTAAGTATTGGAACTTAGCTCCAAAGAGAGAGAGAGAGAAGCCAATGCCATAACTAAATTACCTCATTCCCCGAAATAGAAAGATGAATTGGAGATGACTGAGTTGGTGTTGGAATGATACTACTATAAATAGACTTACCAAAAATAGCAAACTGCTATAAATAGTAAATTTGCAAAACTTCATCTGAACATCAACTGAGCAGTAATCATGACTTACTATAAATAGTAAGTGTCTGGAAAGGTTAACTGATTTAGATGCATGTCATACCACCCTGGAGATCTCTGAAAACCCAGAAAAACCTAGAAACCTTTCCTACATGCAAGGTACCAGAGAGAAATGTATGTCATTTTTCAACATGCATGTTACCTTGCCCCGAAGGTCTCCAAAAACCCAGAAAGCTCCAAAGAACAGATTGCCAAAAAGACTACATGCAAGCCACCAAAAACCAAGCTGAAGCCTCCTACAAAATAGGAAACCCTAATTTGCACTTCTGATTAGCCTACGGACTTTCAGAAATAGGCTAACAGTCCACCAAGAGATCAATGCTGAGAAAGGGACATTACAATTTTCCTAGTCAATTTCAATTCTAAGTAAAGCTACTATGATAATTGAAGTTATTTTGATATAATTACAATATGCTATTTTTCAATGATTTTTTAAATTTGATGAGTTTTGCCTAGTAAAAAAATTGGCTTGCCAGTTTTTCACTAGAGTCAAGTCTCAAAACTATGATTGGTAACACTCTAAGGATTTAAAGATTTCAACATTAAAAGTCTAGAAAATTAACACAACAAATCTATGGTGCATTGCAAGAGCTATTCAAATGAGAACATGTTTACCCAATAAGGCAAATTTTCAAATATGCATTAGTATATTTTTGCATCTCACATATTATGATATCGATAGACTGTAATGTCCCCTTCTTGCACCTGATCAGTTTGGGAGTTCCATTAGCCTATTATAGGGTTCCCGTAGACTAAGTGGATGAAATATGCTAATCAATTTTTTTCGACGAATTAACACATCACAACCAGCACTTAGCCAACTTGATTAGCATTAGCTCCAAATAGAAAATCAAACTTGAAAGAACTACTCAACGTCAAGAATGTGCACTCAAGATCCCACTGAGGGTGAGGTGCTAACATATGACGGAGTGTATAAATTGAGAGCTAAAAATTAACAGGCGGATAACCAGCCATGAAAAGCAATTCCACACTACCACCAAACAGTGGGGGGAAAAGATTACAATTAAAACAATTCGTCCGCTGCGACGGGCATCTACAGAGCTGTGGGGATTCACCACTACGAAAGTGGGTACAAGAGCGTTACAATAAGATTATCCACACTGGCGGTAAACCATCCAGGGGTGATTAATGTGAAAACAACAAGTAATTGCAGAACTGGAAATGGTTGGATTAGTAATGCTTAATCTCAACCTATACAAATTAAACTCTGCAGATTACAATTACATTGATAGAGAATGAAGCTTAGGAAGAGAAGTGTGAATTCTAACAATCATATAACACTCCAAAACTGAAGTAGAAGACCAAAAACTGAGAACTATAACAATCTGATATAAAAATCAGAATTCTGGAAATTCAAACCAGCTACAGAGAAAATCATGAAATGCTCATAAGTAGGTCAAATTACCTCCGAATCGAATGAGACCAAGTGCAACTGATTGCTAGAAGGTAGGCGACCAAACTGAAATGATGAAACAGCTCCAAAGAACCTCTGTTAATTTTGCACGAATTCCAAAGCTCTTCTGGAAAAGTACGGCCCTCTTGAAAAATCGATTTTGCAAGATAAAAATAAAGACTTGGAAATAAATTCCAATCTTTTGTGGAAGGGGGCGCCTTGAACCAACAGATGATTTGCCAAAGTACCCAGAACAAAATAAAAATCACTCCAAAAGTTATAATCAAAAACCAGCTTCAGCTGTAGATAAACCAGTAAACTAAAACTGTGAAAATACTCCAGAAATTCTTCAATCTTGATGCTCAATCTGCTAGTCTGATGTTGAGAAGCAGAAATATTCCAACTAGGTGTTGTATTTCAAACACGAAATTGGGAAAGGGCTAGGAGGTAGCATCCTCGAAGCAAAAGCAAAATGTCCATTGTCATTTTGACAGCATAACAATATGATAAACAGTAGATACCAAATGCTGGAGCAATGCCTTCATTTTATAAAAACTGAGAAACTCATCACCTTCCAAGAAGGTACGCCAAGAGTCACCTTTTAGAATTCTTCTTTTTTCAAATTTCATAAAATACAACTCCTCACAAAAGGTGGCGTCCACTTTTCTCAAGGCATAAAGTTCAAATAAAATATTAATATCTCTTATAACATGGGCGTACCCTTCATGACCCCTTTTTAAAACAACTTTCAAGTTATAACCTTAGGCCAAGGGGGGGTCAACTGAAAATTATAACACTTATGCCTTTAATCAATTAATTTCACCAAATAAAGCTTGAGAAGTCAATATTGAAACACAAGCAACATGCTCCACTGAAGAGATGACTGAAGACAACCAACTGCACACTGTCATAAAAGTATTTACTAAAAATAGTAAATAACATGAAATGCCACAAAACTCCAAGCCAAGAAACCCTAATTTCTCCTCATTCCAGCCTACGGGTCTCCAGAATAGGCTGATGAACTACAAGGCTAATCACTGATGAAGGGACATTCTGATTGGAGTTGGTTAGGGGACTTAGAGCCTATGTTGGACTTTGCGTAATAATCCTTGCCCAAGATTGGTGGTTTTTATGATTTAATCCGTTAAGAGTTGACAATGTAAACATGTTGTCAACAAATGACAAGATTGTACTCTGTAATGTTCCTTGTGGAATTACTTTAAATCTTGCATTTATTTTATAGATAAGATATCAAAAATATGTCAAGAATCAATAGGCTTAAGAGATAGACAAATAATGCACTTTTGGTCTATTTAAGGAGTAGCTGATTAACACTGATATAATAATACATTTATGATAAGAATCTTGAATTAGGTAATCTGATTCAAAGATTAGAGTAATAATGTAAATTTGACAAAAGAGTATAATGGCTGTTTTTGGTTCAACAATTTGGTATCATGCCTTTGAACATGCTAGAGGTTCAGACCTCTAATAATTCATTGTTTGTGAAGGTTATCTATATATGCATGCAATTTTGAAATGGGCATTGTGTCTCAATTTCACTGTCATTCATGCATCCTTTAATGAGATGATCTTGGGCTCCTTAGAACACTTAGATCTGCTATATTAAAATGTATGTATCTGCAGAAAAAATGTTCAATGATCCTCCTCTTCACTTCTTAATGTCTTTTATACCTTTATGCCTGAGTGGAGCGGATGAGTTTCGTTGAATAGAGATGTTCCTTTATCATAACCTTTGCTCATGAAGTTAATCGATGCCTTTGTAAACTAATTCTAATCCTCAACTCTTACTAGATCGCAGTAGAAGACAAAGGATGGTAGCAATGTAATTCCAAACAAGCCTGATAATTATAATCATTTGTTTGTTAAACTGGCGCAGCTTGAGTATATTCTCACGAATTGCCTAAGTGATGGGCGACTATAGCAAGGATCCAAGGCACCAATGGTGATATCCCTTCACAACTTCATAACATATGGTCACCAGCGAGATAATAAAACGTGGCTACTTGAACATCATGGTTACTACCAAGCCTATGTTAGATCTTCACGGCCAACGCGGAAGGAATGAATACTGGTGGCATATGAAAATAGAGACTTGAATAATATAATCCGTTGTCTTCTTAAGAATTTTGTATCCATGTATGATATGGAAGAATATTGGCGACGACAATCTTCAAAAAAGAGGCCCGATATTATTTGTATGTCGATAACAATCCATACGGCAGTGTAGGAGATATGAATCATTCCAATGCAGACCTCTTAAGGATGCAGATGGTATGCCACATAATCACTAGTCATAACATATGAGATGTTTCTCTCCAATAATAACGATAGCCATGAGGTTGCGATTGCATAATAAAAGGTGATGACAGTGTTAATAAAATCAGCTTATATCCAGAAATCTCCAACTCCACGGTTAATTGTTGCTCTATACATGAGATCCCTCGATGCTAGATATTGCCTCAGATTACTCCCAAATCGCAATCACTATTTCCTAGCTGGCAATGCAACATTATTTGACAGGGCAAGTTATAATATCCAAGTCGATTCTCAAGAAAACCATGACCAATCTTTGGAATATATCCACAATGAATGTTATTGATGTCGCCTTCGATATCCTTCAAAAAATGGATTTAGATGGCAGATAATCTTCCTGCCACAGCATCGATCATCTCTCCATTCGCATAGCTCTATGCAATGTTGATTGCCCAAAAATAATATGTTAGGAATATTATGAATCGCCCAAACTGAAATAAGTTTGAAGTAATCGATCAAGTACAATTGATTTCCTCTGAAATTTTGTCCTCTCGTAGTACATCAAAATTGGGACATTACACTTTGTGGTGGTTTTCGATGTTTTCTGGCAAGGGTTACTATTTATAGCAGTGGCCATTTTTAGAACTTACTATTTATAGAAATTTCAATGTATCTCAAATTGTGCCAGTTTGGTGTTTGGACACACTATTTTTAGCAGTTGTTATTTTTAGTAGCTAGTCCCGACCTTTGTATCTCCAATAGTGCAATATTTCCTATGTGGGCGTTGGTGAGTTCTAAGGGTAATCAAATAATATTTGTATTTCCATCACTTAAGTTCTATTATAAAGTTACTTCATAACTTAAGTGAGGTTCATGTGTTTATAAAAAGGACCCCTTGTCTCACATCTAGTAAAAAGGTGAATCAAATTGTTTTTAAAAAATAATTATAGCCTCCAAAAGTGGATGCCTAGTTTGAGGGTGGCATAAGGGGAATTAAAAATAAATTAAAAGGCTCATGAAGGGGGGCATAGCATTCTTGGAGGGAAAAAGTAAATTTGAATGTGTGTTGCCCTAATTTCCTCCCCTCTTATATATATATTCACCTCTTGGTCTCTCATTTCATCATCTCTAGTTTGGCAACATAACGTGATGCTGCTAGATTGTTCCCAGGTTTCCATTTTCTACTAGTTGAGGACGAAAACCCTCATCTTTAGTTGTTGGTTTCGGTGGTGAGAAATCCACACTAGATGGAAGGAATGATTCTACTTTAGAGATCACCTTTGCATTCACAAAGTTTATGATTTTCTTCATTTAGGAGGTTTTAGAATGAAGATTTTCTCCATATTTTGATGTGGGATCAAAGGTTTTGGTGTGTTAGATAGTCTTTTTTTGGAGTGATTTGGAGGTGTTGGAGCTCATTTTCAGAATTATGGAAATCCACTTTTTCACAGTGTCCAGAAGTACTAAATTGCTCATAACTCTGTTGGTGATTGAAAACACATTCTGGGTATTGTTCCAAAAGATTCCTCATAGCTGGGCGCCACATTTAGAGTATTCATTTGCAATTTTCGGTGAAGTATTGATTTTTAGAGGCAAATCGCCCCTCCTAGGGAGCCATGCCATTTGGGAGTTGATGCATAGTCAGGTCTGCTGATGTAAAGGCCTGAAATCTGCCTATCTCGAGGTTTGTGCAGCTGTTCGTTAGTGAGAGAGTGCGGTGGTTGGTTAGCTCCTATTGTAGCTATCTTGTTGTGCAAGTTAGAAAGCAATTGCTGCTCATATATGACTGGAAAAGGGCAATGTAATGGACTGTTATCAGGTCTGAAATCATCGTTATCAGGTCTGATTTGTATTTCATTAAGTCTGATTTCTATTGTTGTCATTTGACAATATGATATGTATCAGTTCAATATGATAATGATGCAATTCCATGGTTCATTTCCTTTCCTTGTAATGTTTCCTATGAATATTATGATATGTTGAAATAACTTAAAAACAAGAAAAAATCTGCAAATCTATCATACTCAGCAAACAAACAAAAAAAAATCACGGGTGGTTGTTACAATGGTATCAAAGCAAACCTTTCCTGCTAGCTTGTGATAATCATATACAATCAGCTTCATATCTTCTATGAGTGAGAGGGAACAGAGATATATTCAGAGGGAATCGAGAAAAGGACATTGGCAGCCCCCACAAGTTCCAGACGATGAAACAATTTCAGGTGTTCTCAAGGCACATTGGGAGTCCTCATAGGGTTCAGAGAGAGAACTCTAGGGGGTATTGAGATGCATCAAGACCCTCTGGGTGAAGGGAAGAATTCTCCAAGGAACATGACTGAAAGAGGTAAGGGTAGAGTGGGTTCAGTTAGTCCCAGTGCGAGAATGGAGAAGAAGTTTGATACAATGATGGATATGATGTTTCAATTGTTGGGAAAGATTGGGAAAAATTTGATAGTAAACAACTCTCATAACAACAAACAAGGCAACCCAACACACAATGAGGACAGCTGCTCCACATATCAGCAAGGGGGTAATGGAAGACATCATATAACAGCAGGGTCAAACACTTTTTCTAGACCTTTCCAACCTTTCTTTATTCCGAAGGAGACACCACAAAATGGTCATGACACTTCCCTACCTTTGGTGGTTGAGTTAAAGAATGCCTACACTGAATATGACACCCTTCCAGAGGCTCTAAAAGAGCATTTAACCTTCAATGAGTTCATGGACCAGAAGAGGAAAAAGGGTGGTGGTAGAGCTGATCACAGAGGACCAACACTTCAAAGGGACTTACAGCAGGCATTGGGCAAGGTAACACTTGCTCACTATGATGGTAGTGATAAGTGTACAGCCAAGGCATGGGTACAGAAGTTGGACAACTATCTAGACCTTAGACCTATGACGGAGGAGGAGGCAATTAAGTTTGCCACTCTACACCTTAGGAGAGTAGCACATGAGCAGTGGTACCATGGCCTTATCACTTTGGGTCACAAGTATACCACTTCATATGATGTGTTTACCACTAAGCTCATCAAGAGGTTTGACAAGAAGGATTCTAAGTTACATTTTACAGAGTTGGCCCAATTAGCAATATGGGATAGTGGAGGCTCACATAGCAGAGTTTCAAAGGCTTTTAGTGATGGTCACTGGGATTACAGAGAGGAGATTGGAGGTTTTATTTAGTGAGGGACTTATGCAGCCACTTAACGGGTGGATCAAGGCATTTGATCCTCCAACATTGTTAAAGCTATGAAAAAAGCAAGGAGTATGGAGTGGGCTGCCCCTAAATCTAAATCTCAATCCAAACCACTTTTACACAAAAAAGACAGAAGACCATTCACAAAAGACACCAACCAGCAAAAGAAATCAATCAAAAGACTTGATGGTGACACCCTAAATGACTTGAGGAGGAAGAATTTATGGTTCTCATGCAAGGAGCCTTGGAACCCAGGACATAAATGTGCAACTAAGGGCAAAGTAAATAGGATTGAATACTATTCCAGAAACAGAGTCTTCATCCGAAAATCAGACCAGCAGTCTACGGGTTGGAGGAGAAAGGCGAAGAGAGTATGCGATACCATACTTTGATGCTGTTTGACCATGACTTTGTAGGTTTAATATGAATTATATGATATGTGTTAGAACGTATGATATGACCAAGTGCTTTGGTGTGAGGAATGTAGGAAAATATTTGAGAACTTTAAATTAAGTGCATTTATTTTAAAATATACAAAATAAGTGTTGATTTAATTATTGCTTAAATTTATACTTCTATATTGGTTACTAATACACTTTCGTTTTTGCACGCCTGAGTGCAATTGAGTTGCAGGTGATCGAAGGCCAAGAGTGTGATTGAGGAAAAGAAGGTTAGCTTCCCGACAGGGTAAAAGAGGAGAAGCTCTCGATCACACACACACCACTTAAAAATCATGTAGTTGCATTTAGGCCATGTCTGTTTTCAATGTGATTGCTTAAATTGATTACATGGTTTGAATAAGCGATTGATATAAACAAAAATATATATATACCTATAATAACATAGCAAAATTAAAAATATAATTTAATTATCCATAAAAAAGATTATGAAAAGTTTATAGTTTAATTATTTAGTTTAATCCATTTATTTTGTGCAATAAAAAGAAAATCTGATTTAGATTAGGGAATTAAGAATAAATTGAAAAATATTATATTTGCATATAATAAGGAAGAAATATTTGATTGGCATATTAAAAGGTGGAGATATCTTTGTTTGCATATATTTTAAACCTTAGTCCAAAATTGAGAGAAATGAACAGCCCCGAGAAAACTTTGGGCTCTGGGGAAAATTTTCCTTAAAACCAACAATGCTGTTGGCATGTGGCAATCTGGAATTTGAAACTAAAATTTACCATCATTTGGAAATACTCTACGCATGATCCACCGAGGAAGGGCAATACAAAGCACTTTTAAGGAGAAAAGAGAACGATCATTGTTGAGACATAGCAGGAGCTCTACGGAAGGGGGCGAGGGAAAGGTATCGAGGCATGCGCGGAAAAATTTTGGGTTTAACATACGCCACTTTGCTTTCAGTCAGGTTTGAAATTCGGTAGAAATTGAATAAATGAAATGCATCATTCTATAGAGCTGATTTTGCGGAATATCACGAGAAATCTTTTTGTTTATTTTGAATCGGGTAATAACACTTCCATTGTGCATTATAGAAAGAATACCCAATCTTTTCTTCCAGGTTAGGGTTACGTTCTGTTGCAAAAGCTGCAAATTATTAAACTGCTCTCAATTATATTTGGAAACATACATAAACATATATATATACATATATATATATATGCACAGGAATCTGTATTCCCGTGCATATATACATACATATATATATATATATATGCATATGATTTTGCAAGAAACACTTTCACCAGAAATAAATTCGAAATTCCTTTGAGATAAATTTGAATGCAGTATAATACTGGGCAAAATGTCTCTATTTGAGTTATGAAATTGTTTATACACAGGAATAAGGGAAGGGATTTTTAATCCCCTGTCCTCCCCATGGGAAGGACGCGGTTCTGTGGGGAGGCTCGCGCCCTCCACAGGCCGCGGCCTGTGGAGGGGGCGCGAGCCCCTCACAGCCCGCCCCCTCCCCATGGGAGGGGCAAGAACTCTATGCTGGTGCTCAAGCGCAGGCGAAACCACGGCGTGTTTTATTTCTGTGTTACGCGGCCGGTGAACTTGTGAACAGTTTAAAAGAAATCCCGATTGGTTCAGGCGGCTGGATCACATCTTATTCTTCACGCCAAGAGACCGATGATTAATCCTGCCAGTAGGTTGGAGTTCAAGGTTCTGGCTGCTAATGAATGGGCTGTGGCTGTTGGAAATAAAGCTTTATTATAAGCATCGGTATTAATAATATTATGTTATGTTGACAACGTTCATTAATTTAAGAACTTTAAAATAGAAATGCTCAGCGTAGAAAGAATCTAACGTAACATTGATATGTAGAATTAAGTTTTATGACGTAGCATTGAAAAAGATGTTTTCATTGGAATTATTGATCTCTTTCGAGTATAGATGAATATGTATATATGAAAATTTCATTAATGTACTTTTGTCATGTGCATAATCTTGATAAATTATAATGTTGTTATTTGTATACATGAAATGCATTTTAAATTCTCTCTTATTGAGCTCAATTTGGAAGTTTTTATGTATGATATTAATTACTTGAAAACCCTTTTGAAAAGGAATTGAACAATTGAAAATGCCCCTTCCTTCAATTTCCCGAGTGTTACATCTTGGTATCAGAGCAGCAAGGTTCAACTCTAGGACCTATGCCTAACTATGTATGACATGTCTTAATCAGGGTGACTTAAATGGAAAATAGAGTGTACCAGCGAATTGGCGGATCTCGTGGAGGTACCAATGATAAACTAGATCAAATTTTGGCCTTGCTGCAAAGTCAGGGGGCTAGAATTGAAGAGTTAGAACAAGGGAGGCGAAATGGCCATCAAGGATTAAACACAAATGAAACCAACAGAGAAGCAAATGCTGAACCACCTGGAAACGAAGGAAATCCAAATAGGGTGGCTGAGGAGTTGGGAAAAGACCTAAAGAAGGTCGCTCCTCCGAAGTTTGATGGGAAAACCCTTGGAGATGGGGCAGAAGCTTGGGTTATAGAAATGGAGAGGTATTTTTCCCTACGAAATTTATCAGATGAAACAAAGGCTGAATGGGGTTCATATCAACTCACTAGTGAGGCTGCTACTTGGTGGGAAAATGAAAGGGCGGATAAGCAGTTTATGCATGGGAAGGTAACTTGGGATAAGTTCCTACAACTATTTAGGAAGAGGTGGTTACCACAATCTCATTTTGATAAGAAAATGACAGAATTCCAGGTACTTATACAGGGTGGCATGACAGTGACTCAATATTGGGAGAAATTCTCTCACTTGCTTAAGTACGCACCCCAATACCAGCATGATGAGAGATTTCGAGTTCGAAAATTTATTTTGGGGCTTAGACCTCAAATTGGAAATGAAATAGATCTGCATAATCCAGCCACCATGGATGAAGTTTTTGATTTAGCCATCAAACAGGAACACAAGTTGCAACAAGCTGCTAACTATAAGAAGAGCAGGGAAGCCAAGTATGGCAATAAGAAGTTCCAAGGGAATCGTCAAGGTAATAGCAATCAGGGTGGTCAAAGCAAACAGGACAATCAAGGGAGTGAAAATAGGCAAATCAGAAATCTGAAGAGGGATGGTAGTCCTCAGGACCGCAACGATGGAAACAGGAACAATAACAACAAGAGGGGAAACTTCAATAAAAGGAATGATAATAACAGGAGAGATTTTTCTGACAAACCCAAAGCACCTCGTGGAGGTTGTTATACCTGTGGTGGCGAGCATTACGCCAGTGTGTGCCCTCAGAGAAATAACAAACAGAATAACAGGAATCAACATCATATTCATGCAGCGGTTGACAATCGCCAAGCAGATTATCAAGCAACTCCCATCTAGTTATCGGGTAAATTATTTGGATGCCCTGTTTCTGTTTTGATTGATACTGGTGCTACTGATAGTTTTATAGATCCTCATGTTTTGACTAAATTATCAGTTAGACCAAGTTTTATGGCGAATTCCTGGAAAGTTCAGTATGGAAACCGGGTAGAGAGGAAGGTAGAGCAATGCATGTATTTCAGTAAACTTGAACTCCCTAACCTTCAAACGCAAGTGAACTTGTATGTTGCACCGTTGGGGTCTTACGATGTGATATTAGGGATAAATTGGCTCTCTGAACATAAGGCTCTTGTGGATTGTGAAGAGAAGTCAATTAAGTGTCTTGATGATCGAGGAAACCATGTGGAGCTTTGTGGCATTAAAAAGCCTTTGGAGCTTAGGCAAGTTTCTGCCATGCAGTTGAAAAAGGAAAGTCGGAAGGGATGCACTATCTTTGCAATAAAAGTCAAGGACCTTGATGAGAAAGAATCCTCAATTAATGATCATCCCATTCTGAAAGAATTTGAGGATGTTTTTCCTACTAAGCTGACTGAGCTACCGCCAAGGCGTGTGTTTGATTTTTCTATTGATCTGATTCCAGGAGCAGAACCTCAGTCTAAGGCTCCTTACAGGATGAATACAACAGAATTATTTGAGCTTAAGGCCCAACTAGAAGAATTATTGAAGCAGGGTCTTATTAGGCCAAGCGTGTCACCTTGGGGAGCTCCAGTTATCTTTGTGAAAAAGAAGGATGGTACCTTGAGGTTGTGCATTGACTATAGAATGCTTAACAAGGTCACTATCAAGAATAAATACATGCTCCCACGCATCGATGACTTGTTTGATCAGCTAAAAGATGCCAAGGTATTCTCAAAAATTAATTTAAGATCAGGATACCACCAGTTGAGATTGAAGGAAGAAGACATTCACAAAACTGCTTTCAGAACAAGGTATGGGCACTACGAGTTTACGGTGCTACCTTTTGGGCTAAGTAATGCTCCTGCAGCTTTCATGAACCTGATGAATAGTGTCTTCCGAGATTGTTTAGATAACTTTGTCCTAATCTTTCTTGATGATATCTTGATCTATTCTAAGTCAGAGGAAGAACATGAGAAACATTTGAGAATTGTGTTACAGCGACTGAGGGAACATAAGCTGTATGGAAAGATGTCTAAATGTACTTTCTTCCAATCCGAAGTGCATTATTTAGGACATGTGATTTCAGGGGAAGGGGTAAGGGTGGACCCAGAAAAGATTAAGGCAATTATGGATTGGCCAGCACCGCAAAATGTCACTGAAGTTCGAAGTTTCATGGGACTCGCAGGATATTATAGGAGATTTGTTCAAGGGTTCTCAACAATTGCAGCACCCATCACTGCACTACAGAAGAAGGAAAAGAAGTTTGAATGGAGCGATAAGTGAGAGAGCTTTTCAGCTGCTTAAGGAGAAACTCACTACCGCACCCATCCTAGTTGTGCCAGATCCGAACGGCCATTTTATAGTTATTACTGACACATCAGGGGAAGGGGTAGGAGCAGTTCTTATGCAAGAAGGGCAAGTGGTAGCATATGAATCAAGGAAGTTAAAGCAGCATGAATTAAACTATGCACCACATGACTTAGAATTGGCAGCCATAGTCCATGCTTTACAGATGTGGAGACATTATCTCTTGGGAAAGCCTTTTGAACTTAAGAAAGACAATGCAGGATTGAGATATATCTTCACTCAACCCAATCTCAATGCCCGACAAAGGTGATGGCTGGAATTCCTGAGTGAATATGACTTTGGGATTGAATATATTAAGGGTAAGGAAAATAGGGTGGTTGATGCCTTGAGTAGAAGGAGGCACCTTGCAGCCATGGTTACCATAAAATCAGATTTCAGGCAACAAGTAGTACAATCCTCCTTTGGGGATGAACATTATGAAAAGGTGAAACAAGCCCTAGAGGTGAATTCCTTAGATCGTCGATATGAGGGTTATGTATTAGAATCGGATGGACTCTTGAGATACTAGGGACAAATGTACATTCCTAGTTCTGCAAACTTGAGAGAGTTGGTGCTAGAGGAGTTGCACAACGCTCCATACTCAGGACATCCTGGTATTACAAAAATGATGGAAGGACTTAGGCCACTGTACTTCTGGCCAGGACTTAAAAGGGATATTACGTCTCATGTAGCCCGATGCTTGGAATGCCAGCAAGTCAAGGTTGAGCATGTACATCCGGTAGGACTCTTATACCCTCACAGGGTACCAGAGTATAAATGGCAGGTTATCACTATGGATTTTATACAGGGGTTACCAATGTCTAGGAACCGACATGATACCATCTTGGTTGTGGTGGATAAATTGACAAAGCTTGCTCATTTCATTCCTGGAAATCTCAAGGATGGTTCAATGGTGTTAGTAAGAAAATTTGTTCAGGAAATCTTCCGATTGCATGGAGTGCCAGAAACGATCATCTCAGATCGAGACACTCGGATGACTTCCAGGTTTTGGATCACATTAAATTCTTCCTTAGGAACTAAATTGAATTTTAGTTCCACATATCATCCTCAGACCGATGGTCAGATGGAGAGGGTGAATCAGGTAGTAGAAGATCTTCTCCGCATGTACTGTATGGAACAGCAAAGTAAGTGGGAGGAGTATTTTCCTCTGGTAGAATTTGCTTACAACAACTCCTACCATGCTTCTTTGGGCATGGCACCTTTTGAAGCCCTTTATGGACGCAAATGTCGGACACCCATTAGTTGGGACAAAGTAGAAGACAGGGTTGTGATTGGCCCTGAGATGCTCAGAGAAATGGAAGACCAAATGAGAATCATTAAGGAAAAATTGAAACAAGCTGTAGATAGACAGAAAAGTCTAGCAGACAAGAACCAGAGCTTTAGGCAGTTCTCTGCAGGGGATAAGGTCTTTTTGAGGGTTCGGCCGCATAAGAGTTCAATCTCTTTCGGCAAGAACTCTAAGTTGGCCCCTAGGTTTGTGGGCCCTTTTGATGTGTTAGAGGTGGTGAATCCAGTTGCTTACCGGCTTGCTCTGCCACCAGCTCTATCCCGGATACATAATGTATTTCATGTTTCAGTACTTAAGCCTTACCTTCCAGATATTGCTCATATCCTTGATTGGTGTGCATTGCAGGTCCAGGACCCAGGGGTGATACAAGTGGAGCCCGTCAGGATCCTGGAAGAACGCAACGTTAAGTTGCGTAATAGGGACATTAAGCAATACAGGGTCCAATGGGACCAGTATTCGGTGGATAATGCCACCTGGGAGAATGCTGAGGATATAGATAGAATCTTTCCTCATTTGAGACCTTAGCATACTTTTATTTTTCTTTTATAGAGACTTACGAAATACTAGTATCTCAAATTTGTTATGTAACTTGCTTTTAGACATCGAGACAATGTCTCTTCCCAAGTGGGGAAGGATGTCACGTCTCATACTTTGATGCTGTTTTGACCATGACTTTGTGGGATTTAATATATGAATTATGATACGTGTTAGAGCAATATGATATAATACAGTGCTTTGGTGTATGGAAATGTAGGAAAATATTTGTTTTTAGAATTATGAGTGCATTTTATTTTAAAATATACAAAATAGGAGTGTTGATTTAATTATTGCTTAAATTTATACTTCTATATTGGTTACTAATACACTTTCGTTTTTGCACACCTGAGTGCATTTGAGTTGCAGGTGATCGAAGGCCAAGAGTGTGATTGAGGAAAAGAAGGTTAGCTTCCCGACAGGGTAAAAGAGGAGAAGCTCTCGATCACACACACAACACTTAAAAATCATGTAGTTGCATTAGGCCATGTTTGTTTTCAATGTGATTGTTTAAATTGAATTACATGGTTTGAATAAGTAATTGATATAAAAGAAAAATAAAAAAATATATATACCTATAATAACATAGCAAAATTAAAAATATAGTTTAATTATTCATAAAGGTTGTGAAAAGAGTATGGTTTATTTTATTTAGCTTATCCCATCTATTTTGTGCAATAAAAAGGAAAAATCTGATTTAAAATAGGAAATTAAAAATAAAGTGAAAATATTATATTTGCATATAATATGGATGAAATAATTGGTTTGCATAATATAAAGTGGAGATATCTTTGTTTGCATATGGTTATTTTTTTTCCAAAAATTGAGAGGAATGAACAGCCCCGAGAAAACCTTGGGCCCTGGGGAAATTTTCCTTAAAACCAACAATACTATTGGCATGTGGCAATCTCTGGAATTTGCATGTAAAATTTATCTGTCATTTGGAAATACTCTGCATGATCCTCGGAAGGGGCAATAAAGCTTTAAGGAGAAAAGAGAACATTCATTCAGACATAACGAGAGCTCTGGAAGAGGAGACAGGAAGGTAATACGAGGCATCTGCACTGGAGAAATTGCCAGGTTATTTTCCATACTTTGCTTTCAATCAGTTTGAAATTGCAGTAAGAAATTGAATAAATGAAATGCATCATTCTATGAAATGATTACAGATATCTGAGAAATCTTTTCCAATTTTATTTTTGAATCTGAGTAATAGCTTACTTCCCATTGTTGCATTATAGAAAGAATACCCAATCTTTTCTTCCAGATTAGGGTTACATTCTGTTGCAAAAGCTGCAAATTATTAAACTGCTCTCAATTATATTAGGAATCATACATAAACATATATAAATACATATATATATATGCACAGAAATCTGTATTCCCGTGCATATATACACATATATATATATATATATACATATGATTTTGCAAGAAACACTTTCACCAGAAATAAATTCGAATTTCCTTTGAGATAAATTTGAATGCAGTATAATACTGGGCAAAATGTCTCTTTTTGAGTTATGAAATTGTTTATACACAGGAATAAGGGAAGGGATTTTAATCCCTTGTCCTCCCCATGGGAAGGACGCGGCTCTGTGGGGAGGCTCGCGCCCTCCACAGGCCGCGGCCTGTGGAGGGGGCGCGAGCCCCTCATAGCCCGCCCCCTCCCCATGGGAGGGGCAAGGGCTTCCTACGCCCTTGTGGTGCTCAACACCAGTATGAAACCCTGTACAATGTTTTTTATTTCTGTGTGCACAGCCAGTGAACTTGTGAACAGTTTTAAAAAAAGAAAATCAGTATTTCTTTCTTTAAAATTTACACTCAGCTGCATATGAATTTTTATTTATATATATATATATATATATATCCATACATATATACCAAAATGCAAGTTTGAATAGGAAAACCATTTCCAGAAAGTGATACGATCTCTATCAAAAATACACAAATATCTCAAAAATTTTAAACCTGGAACAAGAACAAAGCATCTCTGAGAAAACATGAAAACTGAAAATCTTCTTGATTACATTGTCATATACTTATAGACAGAGGCACATTCCTGAATAAAGGTATACAATATAAAATTCGAATGCAAGATTTTCTTTCAAACCTCTGTTATTCCGAAAAGAATTGCACTGTTTCTGTATATTACTAATATTCAGAAACCTGTATTAAAATGGAAAGTTACACTTTCAGTCAGCTTGAATTTGGAAAGAATAGAAGTATAAATAGGAATCAGTGAACACTGTTTCATATAAAAGAATTAATTAAATTTCTCTACTAGTACACTGATGGTATTATGACATACATGTATTTCTTTAAAAACAGAGTCTTTACCAAATCAGAAAAGAATTACTTACAAAAGAGTAGATGAAATCTTACTACTGAACTTACAACTTTTCTTTCAAAAGATGTTATGAAATTCTCATTTGAAATTCTTTTAGAATCAATTGAATGCATGAAACATGTAAGAAAATGCACAACTTTCTGCTTTTGCATTTATTCATACTTCACTTTTGGTAACTTCCGGGACAGGATGCCGAAGGTGGACCCACAGAGACGGTAGTATTACCTTTTCTAATCTACCATTTGCTTGTATTATTTATGCTTGGCCAAGCACTTGTACCATTGAAATAGATGGATTTGTTTTAAAAGCCTAGAAACGTATATGTATTTGAGTCTCTGCCACCTCCTGTTGCAAGAAATGTGTTTTTTTCTCATGTTAGAAATGCATATAGGCACCAGGCATGCATCGAGAGTTCCCTCCTGTTTTACTGTATCGGGTTGCTAGGCTCCTTTATGCAGGGCCGGAGATTCCTTCGAGTTAGGAAGGAACCCGGGGAAGTCATGCACTTCGTGGTTGGGTGGAAAAGGCGTTTGAATCACACTCTTGGCCCCAACTCGCAAGAAGACCGATGGTGTCACGGCGGTTGGAGGTTCAGAGTTTTATTTGCTATTGATGAACTTGTGTAACATTCTGGAAATGGCTTGTATAGCGCCATTGTATGTATACTTATATTTGACATTCATTGTTGAAACTTTGAAATAGAAGTATGGCATGAAAGAATCTAATGTAACATTGATATGTAGAATTAAGTTTTATGACGTAGCATTGAAAAAGATGTTTTCATTGGAATTATTGATCTCTTTTGAGTATAGATGAATTTGTATATATGAAAATTTCATTAATGTACTTTTTCCATGTGCATAATCTTGATAAATTACAATGTTGTTATTTGTATACATGAAATGCAATTTAAATTCTCTTTTATTGAGCTCAATTTGGAAGTTTTTATGTATGATATTAATTACTTGAAAACCCTTTTATAAAAGGAATTGAACAATTGAAAATGCCCTTACCTTTAATTTTCCATCAAGCATAAAATTTAGGAGTCCAAAAAAAAGGAGGCAAAAGAGGGGAAGCTTGCCCAACTTTATAGTTTCTAGAAGAATGAGTCCTTGCGCATTAGAGTTCTTAATGGGCAGCATTTGGTTGCTTTAATAGACTCAAGGGCTACACATAATTTCATAGATGAGGGACCTATAGCACGCAAGGGTCTTCAGACGTAGGAGGTTGATGGCTTCAAAGTGATGGTTGCGGATGGGTTTACCATTACTTGCACCAAGATGATTCCCCAACTCAACCTTCAGTTGGGTAACTATGAAGTCGAGGATGACTTCTATGTGGTTAGCATTGGAGATACTGATGCAATGATGGGTATTCAGTGGCTACATTCCCTTGGTGAAATCACACTTAATTTTCAAATCATGTAGCTCAGTATAGGGTTTCGAGCAAGCATAAGAAAGATTTTCTAGGGTTTAGCATGCAAGGTTTTTCAATTTCCAAGAGTGATGTGTGGAAGTTTAGTGAAGGTATTTCACAAATGGCTAAGGTTTTCTATGCCAAAATTTCAAGACTTCGAAACTGGGGTATGCGATGAAGTTTGTAAAGTGAAAAGTGAAATATGCTAACCAATTTTTTGCCACAATTTTTACACAATGACCAACACTTGGCCAATTTGATTAGTGTTAGCGCCAAAACCAAATCTCTATCAAAGCAACTCTAACCAAGAATGCGCCCTAAAACCACTTAAGGAAGAGGGACGAGCATATGGTCAGAGGATCCCTAGGATCTAATAACTCAACAACTATAGGATGATTACAACTGGAAGTACAAAATAAACTCAACGCCAAGAATGTGCACACAAGATCCCTTTGAAGGCGAGGTGCTAACATATGGCGGAGTAAGTATTACAAAACTGAAAGAACTTAGGCGGTGAACCAGCCATAAAGATTTCCGCTCAACCACTTAAACAGTGGGAGGAATACTACAAACAATTCAACTAATTCATCCGCTACGGCGGGCATCCACTTGAGAGTGGGAATTCTCCACTTAACTGTGGGTGGTAAATGAAATTACAAATCAGATTACTCCACACTGGCGGTAAACCATCCAAGGGTTATAATATTTGCATCAATTAGTCACAAGTAAATG
The DNA here is from genome assembly GCA_007258455.2 of Sequoia sempervirens. NCBI lineage: Eukaryota > Viridiplantae > Streptophyta > Pinopsida > Cupressales > Cupressaceae > Sequoia > Sequoia sempervirens. The sequence continues at coordinate 27,835 of VDFB02026320.1, forward strand.
CAGTAATAAAATGGTTGGATTAGTACTACTAATTCACAACCTTACAATTAAAGAAAAACTGCAAATTACGAGTGTTACAATGATAGAATGATTGCAAATATATAAAGGATGATTCTTTCAAGTTCTAAACCTCTTGAAGACTGAAATTCAAGACAAAAACTTAACTTATAGCAATCTGATTTTAAAAACCAGCAAACTGAAATTGTTCAACCAACAACTGTAAACTAATAAAATGCTTAAAACTTCTTCAATATACCTCCAAATTGAATGAAATAAATTGTTGAAGCTCTTGTGAAGGTTGGCGCCCAAATTGCTACATTGAAATTGCATCAAAACTCGGCCATTCATTTTTGCACGAAGTCCAATACCTCCTAAAATGGTATGGCCTCCTTGTTGGTGCGATTTTGGCAAGATAAAAATAAATACTTTGAAATAAATTCTGATCTTCTATGGGAAGGGGCGCCCATGTGCTAGGAATCCATATCTTCAATACCCAAAAGCACATTAAAATTGTACAAAGAGCTGTTAATGAAAATCACCTTCAGCCATGAATGAACCAGCAAGCTCAAAAACTGAAAAATACTTCAAATTCTCCAACAATGAAGCTCAATGTGCACTTTTGAATGAAGCACACTCTCAATCCACCATCTAGGGAACCATAGTTTCAGGCCCAAAGAATGGAGACAAATTGCTAAGCTTTCCCTTAGCCAGGATTCTGGATTTCAAACCAGCAGCATAACTTTACAATATTTCCAAAGATAATCAGCTCTTCAAACAGCAGCAATATATAAGTTTCAATTGGCAAATGAAACACTTCAAATTCCAAGAAGTCGAATCACTTCAACTTCCAAGAGGGACGCCACCTTTAAGCATTTACTTTTTGAAATAATAAAACATTATTCAACTTTCCTTTTAGGCGTCCATTTCCAAATTGCAACAATAAAGCATTTATTTAAATCATTAAATGCTCAACATGACCCCTTAATGACCCCTCTTTAAAACAACATGAAGTTATTAAGCCTAGGCGTGGGGTACAACTGAAAAACATGAAATTGACTAAGTATAAAAACTCAGTCCATGGAGATAACCAAAACCAATACCAATACTGAAACTGATGGATAGCAAGATGACTTAAGCTGAACGGTTGATGATGCCACTGCCAAAATTAGACTTACTAAAAATAGCCAACTGCTATAAATAGTAAGTTCACATCAAAACAACAGAAAGCCAAACTGAACACTGAACTGCAAAGGATTGAACTACTGCTAGACAGATACTACCAAAAGATAGACTTGCTAAAAATAGCAAACTGCTATAAATAGTAAGTCTGCACAACATCCTCTTAACGCCAACTGAGCAGTATTTGAAAGAGGAAACCCTAATTTTGCACAACTGAGGAGCCTACAGATTCTCAGAAATAGGCTAAATCCAAATGAAGAGCGTATGGCCAAAATGGGGACATTACAGTCCACCCTTCCCAAAATTGCTTGTCCTCAAGCAATTCTAATGCCTTCCCAAAAACCATGCTGAACCAAAAATGAAACTGAATATGATCCCTGGGTCCCAAATCAACCTAGGAGAAAGATAGCACCAATTGATGTACGCACTGCATTGTTGGATGCCAATACAAGAAGCCTCCTAATTAAAACTATACTGAAACACCATAGAAAATAATTCCAAAAGGCCAACATTAGCTTCATCATCATCAGCTATTGAATCACAAACCCAGGTAATTCCTGGATTCCAAATCATCCTCAGGAATATTGTTCCTCTAATCCGTTGCGCTACTCTAATTAAAACAACTGAATACCCAAGGTGGAGCAACATATCATGGTCCCCAAAAAACAATACACCAAACATGTCAGTGCCTAGGTCCCATATCAGTCTGTAGAACCTGCAAACTTCACTGTTATAATTCTGATCAGCAACATAAATGTTTTCAAACATGTTACCAAACCAATTCCAATCATAGAACAACACTCCACACACCATCACTGTACAATGCTTCTTTTGAAGCAAACTGCTTTCACCGAAAGAACTCCAAATAATCTTCACACATCTCACAACATGAGTTTCTAATTGATGAATCAAATCAACAATTAGTTCGCTGCCCCAAACAATAATGTATGAGATGTTACCAAAAATTCCACTGTCTATCATCAGAAGACAACCCATACCTGAATTTTGACCATACTGAATCATTCCCTTGGTCATCTGAGGCAGAAGTTCAGTCCATATAAGAGATAGAGAGACCTGAAAATGATTAAACCAGCTTCCTAATAGGTCTGAAAACATCCTAGGATCTGATTTTTGGAAAACCAGCATCCAAGAAAGTGAGCAGCAGCTGCAACTTAAGAATTTCTCAACAAAATGAGCAGAAATGCTCATGAACCAAGCTGGTGGCACCTTTAGCAAGAGACCCCATGCCACCACAAACCAACTTCTGATCATATTTCCTTCACAAATCATCAATTTATGATCAAAAGTAATGAACCAATGACAGTAAAAGAAGGTAGCAGCAGTCAAAGGACTGAAATTTTGGGACTTAACTCTCCAAGAAGCCTTTTTTTTATGCATACCAATCTTCATATAAATATACTTGAGATCCCACATACTAACTTTCAATTGGAGACATTTCCCAACACATAAGCTACATTCTGAGAATAATGTGCTGGTATATTCCCTTTAGAATTTTCAATATTACCTTCTTGCCGAATAATACCAGGATCCCAAACCAACAACAATGAAGAACCATTTCTCAGATGAAGAACTGCTCTCACCTAAATCCTCTGATTTGCTCGTTCCATCTGAATTGATGCTTCTTGAAACTCCAAAAAATAATCAACCAACCTACGTTCGTTGAAGAAATCGAATCCAGAATCTTGTGACATGATTTGCCGAAAAGATTCCATGAATCCTTCATCAAATGCAATTCTAAAATCAATCACTCTAAGAGAAGATGGTGATGAACTAAAATCTGACGAGTCTCACAAGCATCCTCATCAAAATATAAATAAAACCTTCATCAACATGTCCATCAACTCTTTGATGAACAATAAGAATGTCTTCATTTCTTTGTGTTCCAAGAGTTACCAATTCTTGCCGAGTGGATGCACTAGGAGCAGCAGTAGATTCAACTTCATGCAACTCAAATATCAACTCTCCAATGCTAGAAGACAAACTCAAATCCCCTCCTTTAGTAATCTCTGAAGCAATTCCTTCATCATTTTCAAAAAGAGGATTTACATAAACCTTACTAGAACCTTCTTCATACAAGAGATTGTCAAAAGCATGAAAAATTTGAGAATTTGAATGCTTTTGTTTCTCAGGGCAGCATTCCAAATCATATGTTTCTTGTATGAGATCAAGCTCATCAAGAATTACTTGAAGCTCCTCCGCTCTTCTTTTTTTTTCTTGCTCCTATGAATATTGAAAAGCAACAATCTGATTTTTTGCTTCAATTAGGGTCTCATGCACTTCTTGCAACCTCGCTTTGGTAAGCTCATTCCACTCCAATGCCTTGTCAGCAATATTGGCCACTATGTCTTTGTCACGAATAATGTGCAAAAGACTAGATTTAATCTCCTCCAAGGAAAATTTAATGGACTTCATGTCATCAATAGAAATGCAACATACAACTTCTCCCCTAGGCACATCATGAATCAAATGTTCTACTTGCCTATGAATTCTATCAAGTTTTAACAAAACTTGAATACCATTATCAGCAATGTGTGAACTTGAGTTGCAATCTTCATATGCTGACTGAGATGATGTAGAACCACTTTGATGGATAAATATTTCAAAAATGGTTTGAGTTGTACTCCTCAACTTGTCTCGCATGTGATAAACACTCTTCATGATTCCATCCATAGTGCCTTCCAATTCCTTAGCTTTTTGCCTTAGCTTGATTTCAGGTGAAGAGAAATCTGCCTTATAACTACTAGAAGCTTCGCCTTCCATGTTGTCTTCTACACATGATTCAAAAGAATTGATCAAATCAGCTTTGAAGTAGGAAGAGACTTCAGCTTTCTCTTTCTTCTTCTCCTCCTTGACTTGACTTTCAAACAAGCATTCTCTGGAATTGTGAAGAAGCAAATTGCTGATTGAACACATATCTTCAACTATCTGAACTTCTTCCTCATTTGGATCAACACTTATGGCCTCTTTATGCATCTTTGTTTCAACTTTTGTTTCCAAAAGTTCTTTCTTTGAATCTTCAACATGAGGCTTCTTAACATAAGCCAACTCACTGTTTTCCTTTGTAGAAAACAAGAGTACTTCACTAGACTTCAAGGCTTCCACAGACATATTACATTCTTCTACATAATACTTGGATAAGTGCAAATTTGTGGATACCCCTTGAACTTTTGCAATGTCTTCAAAGGGATTCCAACTTTCATCCTCTTCAGCTTCAGATATCTCTTCTCTATTTTCAACAGTCTTCTTCAAAAGTGGGTTCAACTTATCTTCACATTGACTGAAAATTTCTTTAACTAACAAATCAGCAGTGGGAGAAATCTGCTCTTCATGTTTATAAGCATCTAAGAGAAGAGTTTGGACACTTTCAGGAAGAGAATCAGCTTCTTTGATGGTGTCAATTAGAACATTCTTAACAGCTGCAAACACATCTCCTTCCTGCTCACTCCAAGTCGAAGTGAAGAGATAATTAAACAAATGGTAAATCTGATTTTTCATCTCCAATTCTATCAGAAGAATGCAAGTTCTAACTTCCGAAAATGCCTCTAAAACAGCAACCCTTCTAGAAAACAATCCACTTCCAGTTTCATCCAAATCTTGGAAACTATCCACTATTATATTTAATATAATCTTCATAGTTTCATCATCATAGGGCACATGGGGATTTACAATTCTTATTATCTCCATGAAACAAGAAGAAATCAACAGTTTGGTTTTTTAATCAGGATGCCCCAACCAATAGGGTTGATTCAAAGAATTCACTGCAAGAGCTAGTCCCAACTCCATTTTCTCTGAAGGTGATGGCTTCACTTGTCTCAAACATTGTTCTAACAAATGAAGAATGTTCTCTTCATTTTCTCTTGACTGAAATTCTTTACCAAGTCTCTTTCTAGCCATAAAGAGAGTTTTTGCCAACTTCATCTCTTCTTCATTAGTCATGCCTAACTGCCAACTTCTGGATACCACAAGGAGCTAAACTAGAATTTGCTCTGACTTTCGATGTAGTACCGGAGATCTCCGTCACTCATCTGCCTAACATGAAGCACTAATCAACAGGATGGCAGGATCTTCTGCTCTAAAAACACTGAAATATGCTAACCAATTTTTTGCCACAATTTTTACACAATAACCAACACTTGGCCAATTTGATTAGTGTTAGTGCCAAAACCAAATCTCTATCAAAGCAACTCTAACCAAGAATGCGCCCTAAAACCACTTAAGGAAGAGGGGTGGGCATATGGTCAAAGGATCCCTAGGATCTAATAACTCAACAACTATAGGATGATTACAACTGGAAGTACAAAATAAACTCAACGCCAAGAATGTGCACACAAGATCCCTTTGAAGGCGAGGTGCTAACATATGGCGGAGTAAGTATTACAAAATTGAAAGAACTTAGGTGGTGAACCAGCCATAAAGATTTCCGCTCAACCACTTAAACAGTGGGGGGAATACTACAAACAATTCAACTAATTCATCCGTTGCGCCGGGCATCCACTTAAGAGTGGGAATTCTCCACTTTTTAGTGGGTACAATGAGAGTTACAAGTTTATTCTCCACACTGGCAGTAAACCATCCAGGGGTAATTAATGTTTGCTTAGAAATTACAAGTAAATGCAGCAATAACAAATTGGTTGGATTAGTACTACTAATGCACTACCTTACAATCAAGATATTCTGCAGTTTACTAGTATTACAATGATACAACAATGCCAATATGTGAAGAATGATTCTCTCAAATTACAAAGCTCTCAAAATACTGAAAATGAAGCATAAATCTGATTCTTTTGAAGTCTGATATTAAAAACCAGCAAACTAAAATTGTTCAACCAACAACTATAAACTAATAAAATGCTTATAACTTCTTCAATATACTTCCAAATTGAATGAAATAAATTGTTGAAGCTCCTGTGAAGGTTCGTGCCCAAATTGCTACATTGAAATTGCATCAACACTCAGCCATTTATTTTTGCACGAAGTCCAATACCACCTGAAATGGTACGGCTTCCTTGCTGGTGCGATTTTGGCAAGATAAAAATAAATAGTTTGAAATAAATTATGATCTTCTATGGGAAGGGGCGCCCATGTGCTAGGAATCCATATCTTCAATACCCAGAAGCACATTAAAATCGTACAAAGAGCTGTTAATGAAAATCACCTTCAGCCATGAATAAACCAGCAAGCTCAAAAACTGAAAAATACTTCAAATTCTCCAACAATGAAACTCAATGTGCACTTCTGAATGAAGCACACTCTCAATCCACCATCTAGGGAACCATAGTTTCAGGCCCGAAGAATGGAGTGGAATTGCTAAGCTTTCCCTTAGCCGGATTCTGGATTTCAAACCAACAGCATAACTTTACAATATTTCCAAAGATGATCAGCTCTTCAAACAGTAGCAATATATAAGTTTCAATTGGCAAATGAAACACTTCAAATTCCAAGAAGTCAAATCACTTCAACTTCCAAGAGGGACGCCACCTTTAAGCATTTTCTTTTTGAAATAATAAAACATTATTCAACTTTCCTTTTAGGCGTCCATTTCCAAATTGCAACAATAAAGCATTTATTTAAATCAGTAAATGCTCAACATGACCCCTTAATGACCCCTCTTTAAAACAACATGAAGTTATTAAGCCTAGGCGTGGGGTACAACTGAAAAACATGAAATTGACTAAGTATAAAAACTCAGTCCATGGAGATAACCAAAACCAATACCAATACTAAAACTGATGGATAGCAAGATGACTTGAGTTGAACTGTTGATGATACCACTGCCAAAATTAGACTTACTAAAAATAGCCAACTGCTATAAATAGTAAGTTCACATCAAAACAACAGAAAGCCAAACTGAACACTGAACTGCAAAGGATTGAACTGCTGCTAGAAAGATACTACCAAAAGATAGACTTGCTAAAAATAGCAAACTGCTATAAATAGTAAGTCTACACAACATCCTCTTAACGCCAACTGAGCAGTATCTGAAAGAGGAAACCCTAATTGTGCACAACTGAGGAGCCTACGGATTCTCAGAAATAGGCTAAATTCAAATGAAGAGCGTATGGCCAAAATGGGGACATTACAAAAAGTATCTAGTGTTTAATTGGCTTGTTCTAGGGTTTTCTCCAAAAAATGTGCCTAGGGTCTAGTAAAAATGTTCCTATAAGTTTCTACAAGGTTTTTCAAAGATCAATAAAAACCGATGCTTCTTTGCTATATCCACAACACTTTTTGCAAAAGGATTGCTTGGGGTTTGGTAAAAAAGTGCCTACAAGTTTCTCCATGACTTTTTAAATATGAGT